>JAADXX010000172.1:0-41993 GCA_023338025.1 Phytopythium oedochilum | reverse complement strand
AGTCCGTCGTAGTGATGGAAGAGAAGCGACCCCAGCACTACCGCGAGATGAGCGTCGCGGTCCGCATCGACCAAGGCGATCAAGTCCCGCGCAACATCGTGGACCAACGCCGCAACCTGTTTCACATTGGCACGGACCCGACGCAGAATGACCGGGCGAGGGAGATCAAGATCTTGAGCGCCGCGCGGCCGCACATGCGCGCGTTCCACTTTGCGTGGTCGTCCTATTGCCTCATCTTCTTGGGCTGGTACGCCATTCCGCCCATGCTGCCAACGATCCAAGAGCAGCTGAGTCTGACGAGCGAACAGATCTCCAACTCAAACATCGTGTCCCTCGCCAGCAGCTTTTTCGGCCGCCTGGTCGTCGGCCCGCTGTGCGACCGCTACGGCTCGCGCATTGTCCAGACCGCGATCCTCCTGGCCGGCGCCATACCTGTCGGCTGTGCTGGACTGGCAAACAGCTACACGGGTCTGATGATCATCCGGTTCGCGATCGGGTTTGTCGGCTCCTCCTTCGCGGTCATCACGTACTGGACGTCGGCAATGTTCTCGAGAGAGGTGGTTGGTAGCGCCAACGCCATCACTGCCGGCTGGGGGAACTCCGGCGGAGGCATCGCGTACCTCTTGATTCCTGTTGTCTACGACCTCATCACGTACAACGGCGCGATCCCAGTCAACGTTGGGTGGCGCCTCGTGTTCGTCCTCCCAGCCGTGCTAATGGTCGCCATCGGTATCGCCGTGTACTTCCGCTCGGAGGACTGTCCGTACGGCAACTACGTGGACCTCAAGCGCCGCCACGCGATGGCCGATCGCGCTCGCTCCGACATGCTCTTCGGTCTCCACGTCATCCTCAAGCAGCCCGTGACGTGGATCCTCGCGTTCCAGTACGCATGCAGCTTCGGCGTCGAGCTCCAGGTGCAGAACGTCCTGGGCCTGTACTACTACAACGACTTCACTCTGTCGGACTGCGACCCCAACACGTCGGCGACAGGATGCCGCTTGCTGACTCAGACGCGCGCCGGGCTCATCTCGTCCGTTTTCGGCCTCGTGTGCGTCTTCTCGCGCGCGGCCGGCGGCTATCTGTCGGACGCGCTGAGCCACCGTACGTCCATGAAAGGCCGGATCGTCGCGCAGATGCTGTGCTTCGCCGGCCAAGCCGTCACACTGTACTTCTACAGCCAGGCCCGCGTGCTCGGGTGGAGCATCTTCTTCCTCGCGCTATTCGGCTTCTTCGCGCACGCGGCCGAGGGCTCGACGTTCGCCATCGTCCCGTTCGTCTGTCCAGAGTACACCGGCATCGCGTCGGGCATCGTCGGGGCCGGCGGGGCCCTGGGCGGCATCGCCTGGAGCTTGCTCTTCCTCGCGGTCGGCAGCCGAGCCAAGTCGTTCGAGTACGTGAGCTTCGCCACGGCCGCCGCCGCGCTCGCCGCCATCGGCGTGCAGATCGACGGCGAGCGCTCGCTCTGGACCCGCGGAGACGACGTCTACTTCAACAACGCCGACTGATCTGGATCTTCTGGATAGTCCTCGGTCAAATGAAGTGGTCCACAAAGGTCCACAAAGACGTGGGGTCCGAACAGGTTCATGCCGCCCGACACAATCTCTGGAGCTCTGGAGCGTCGATGCTGGCTCGCGTAGGCGCCGCGCGCAGCGGCAACGCGCTGCTGGCGACCCGCGGGCAGCCGCGGCGGACGCTGTTCGCCTTTGTGAACGATCTGGACAGCGGCCGCGACGAGATCGTGGAGCGCAGCCGCGAGACGCTGCGGCGGCTGGGCAGGCACGACCAGCACGTGGCGCTGCACCTGCCGTTCTCGCCCTCTCCTTCCGGCAGGCACGGCGTCGAGCAGGTGCCGGCGAGTCCGCTGCCGCTCGGGTACCGAGGCCTCAACAAGACGGCGGTGGTCGAGCTCCACAACCCGTCCGCGCGGAACGCGCTGAGCGGCAAGATGATGGCCGAGCTGGCGGACATTGTGGGCGTCCTGGAGACGGAGGACGTGCACCGCAGGCTCAACGCCGTCGTCTTGGTCGGGACGGACGGGTGGTTCTGCGCAGGCGCGGACCTGCGAGTCGCCAAGCAGGCGCTCAGCTCGCGCGAGGCCGGCGCCGCGATGGGGGCGCTCATGGTGGACACGCTCACGCGCTTCCGCCGCCTGCCGCTGGTCAGCGTCGCGTGCGTCCAAGGCGGCGCGTACGGAGGCGGCGCGGAGCTCGCGACGGCCTGCGACTTCCGCCTGATGAGCTCCAGCGCCGTCATCCAGTTTGTGCAGGCGCGGATGGGCGTCTCGCCTGGGTGGGGCGGCGGCGCGCGCTTGTACAAGATCCTGGGGCGACAGCAGGCGCTCCGGCTGCTTTGTACGGCCGAGAAGCTCTCTGCTTCGCGCGCGCTGGCACTGCAACTCGTCGACGAGGTGTTCGACGAGGCTGAGACCCCGTCCGTCGCGGCGACCTGCTCGTTCCTCGCGCCATTCGACGGCATTGCACCAGGTTCGTGCACGCTAGGATCTCACTCGGATGTGCTTCGAGACCGCTTATCCTTCTCGCTGATTCTGATGCAGCGGTATCGCACGGAGCGAAGCGAGTGGTCAACAACGCGGACGACGTGAGTCTGGACGAGGTCCTTTCGTTCGAGCACGACGTATTCAAGACGCTCTGGGGAGGACCAGCCAACATGGAAGCGCTCGACAGCGCGCTCAAGAAGAAGCCGAGCGCACCCGCAAAGTAGGCGAACATAGCCTACGGTGTGGGCGTGTTTGGTCTATTCACTCGTTGTATCGGCAGCCGTGGCAGTGAGCTCACTGCCTGTCACAGGCTGTGCTCTAGCTCGTGGGCTCCTGGGCCGGACTACTTTGAGCAAATAGGAGCCTCGAACGAACTCGCACGTGCTCTTTGCGATGCGAGCCCTCGCCTCTTGTCTGAGATGGTCCTTGTTGAATTGAATGTGGGCCATCGCGTCTCGTGTGGCTCGTTCCTGCTGTCGGCGCGCATGAATCGCATTGCTGGACAGCTGCTGCGCGTGTGTCGTGGCTGCGTTTCGACGGACTGGTTGCTTGTTGTACCAACGATTCTTCCGTTCGAGATCGGCAGCACGCTCGCTCTGTTTCGCCAGCTTCTTGAGTGCACGTACGGTCAGCGCAAGCCGCTCCTTGGGCGTGAGGGTCGCAACTCCGTGAATCGAACGGCGAACATCTCGCCGGCGCTGCACCAGCTCGGCCTCGTGCTGCCGAAGCTTTTCTTGCCGCTCTCTCGCCGTTTCTCGGTACTCGCTGATACGAGTCGCCGCCACCCGTGCGTACAATGCGGCGGCGCCGTCCAGTTTGTCGTCGCGACTTCTGCTCTGACTAACAGCTACGCTCGGTGAGATCAGCGAGATCGGTGGTGTGGGTGGTCGGCTGCTCTGGTAGTGCCGCGTGTGCTTCGCTTCGTGGGTCTCATCATCTCCATGACTGCCATTTCCCACTGCAACAGTATCCTGACCTTCATCTCCGGGCGAACCACTCGCTGCCTCGGCGAGCATATTCGCTTTCCCGTCGCCGTCGCCTCGATCCATCGTCGGCTTGACCTCTTTCGAGTCGATTTCCGAGACTCCGCCATCGACGAGCTTGCCAGTGACCAGTCTGAGCGGATGCACAGCTCCTCCATCTTGGACGCCACCGTCGCCCTCGTCGTCCGCGAAATCCGATCCCCACTCGTCGCCGTACTCGTCGTCGACGTCGGTAGCCATCTGCCCCTCTGCAAAGCGAGAACTACGATGGCCGATGGGCGAGGAACTCCTGCGCTGACCGACAATGAAAACATGACACAGGGCTAAGGACCGAGTGCCATCCGCGTCCTGACCGGCCCAAAAATAAATGCGCGCAGTCGCTGCCCCGTCACTTCATGCACATGTTGCGCCTGGCGATTGCTGCATCGGGTACTTGCTGCAGCACGCGGGGTAGAGGAAGAGCGCGGCGACGGACGGACCGCGCAGCGCGCACGTCCGCGCGTCAGACGCCCGCGGGTAGCGGTAACTTGAGCAGCCTCATGCTACTCTAGGTACTCAGGCTCGCGCTCTTAGCAAGCCACCACTTGTACACAGATCGTGGCCCGCGCCAGGGGTTGGATCGTCATTCTCGTTCTCGTCCTCGCACTGCTGCGGCTCCGGCTTGGCGTGCAGCGGCCCGCCTCGCCGCGCCTTCGCTTGCTTCCGCAGGGTGCCCGTCGTGTACAGATTCAATGGCTACAACTTCAATCTTCATCTTCAAGCGCCAAAACCAAAGGTTTCGCCGGTGCTTCAAGGTGGAGTTGAAGCATTAACCTTAGTCAGCATATGACTTGGTTTTAATATATATTCTTCTATTTCAAGATCTCATACTTTAAATATAATGTACGATCCCCATAATTTTTATCAGTTGTCCATTTATGCTGCATTTAGTAATTATATGTTGAATAAAGCATTCAAACGTTGTACTACGCAAACTTTAGATGTACGAACAGAAAACACCCCCTAAAGTGCGAACGGAACGACTGGATTCCTTCTCTCCCCCTTTCACTTTCTGGAACCTGAAAGCCTGGAACCGTTTTGACTTTTCTGGGGCTTTCTTCCCGCCTGACATGGACGCGATGGCCGCTGCGAGCGGCGCCGTCGGGAGCCACGACCGCAGCGCCGACGGCGAGCCGGACGAGACGGTGACCGACAGCCGGCGCACGTGGAGCCCCGAGATGCTGCTGGAGCTCGCCAAGATCTACAAGCAGGTGGCGCTGGCGAACCCGGACCTGGGCCGCATGGGCGTCATGCAGCTCGTGTACGACGAGTTCAAGAAGGTCGTGGACTGCTCCAGTCGGTCGCGCAAGGCCGTGGACGACAAGCTGTACTCGATGAAGCAAATGTACCACTTCATCATGAAGATGAACGGCAACTTCAAGCTCGGCTACCGCAAGAGCGTGCCCACGTGGTTCGAGCTGTCCAAGGAGGAGCGCCGCGCCGTTCGGTTCGTGCCGGCGCAGCATTCCTCGGGTAACTTGCCGCGTCGACTAACGCGTCTCTATTGTTGTGATGTGGCCCCGCAATAGCTCGCTCCACCGCGTGCGCACGCCCAACATCTCGCTCGAGGTCTTCCGCCTGCTCGACAGCGTCCTGAATCCCAACCCGAACGCGTTTCACGAGCCGGAAGACGCCTCCGCCCCGTCAAGTGGGTCGCCGACCAGTGTTGTGGCCGCCGACGGCGGCCCAGCAGCCGCTCCGCCGGGCGCCATCCCGGACGTGGTCGACGCCAAGCGCAACTGGAGCGACGACGTGACGCTGGAGCTCGCCAAGGCCTGGAACGCGGTGCACCAGCAGCACCCGGAGCTGCGCGGCGCGATGCTGAGCCACCAGGTGTACAACGCCTTTATGACCACGGTCGGGTTCTCCAACCGGTCGCGGAAAGCGGTCGACGACAAGATGCACTCGATGCGCGAAATGTACCGGTTCGTGCGCACGTACGAGGCGCAGCGCGAAGCCGGCGAGGACAAACCCGGGTGGTTCGACCTGACGAAGAAGGAGCGCCGCGAGATGCGCGCGCGCCATAAAATCCGCGTGACCAACCTCTCGCGGGAGGTCTACGAAGAGATCGACCAGGTCATGTCGCGCTCAAGCTTGGAGCCGGGCGAGGACGAGGCGCCCGATGCGGCATCCTCGGATGCGCCGCAGCTGTCAATGCCTTCGAGTGGAGCAGCCCAAGCGGCCGATACCAGCACGGAGCCGCAGCTTTCGTCTGCTCTAGCTGCTCCCGCTCAAGTTCCTCCAACGCAAGCTCCTACTACACAACCGCTGTCTGCCCAGGCTTCCTCTGTCCAAGCTTCTCCAGTCCCAGTTCCTTCGACCCTCGTCCAAGTGGCCAACCAACCAGCCGAATACTCGGTCGCGCCTCAGGTGGCCACAGTACCCAGCACAGCTCAAGCGAACAGAAGCGGCCAAGCTCTGCCTGATGCTGAGGTGGTGCCGAACGTGAGCGCAGTCAATGCAACTGCCGTTGTGGCTGAAATTGCTCCGGAGAGCGCGTCGGAGCCCCCTGCGAAAAGGAGACGAGTCCAGCCAGACCTAGCCGTGCCCAGTGAGTCCAGCTCCAGTATCGTCCAGGCCTTGCGCGAGCAGATCCGAGCGATGCACGAGCAAGACCGAGAGGAGCGGCGGCGGCAGCACGCCGAGCAGATGGCGGTGCTGCGCGAGATCGCGAGTCTGTTGCAGCAGGCACCTTGAGGCGGCACGACGCTCCCATCGAGCAGCTCGCCTACTAATGAGTCCGCTAAATATTGGCCCATTCGATTTGACTGCAATTCGCCTCCTAAATATGAGTCTAAATCGACCGGACACAAGGGTCGAGCCCCCTTCCATTTGGACGCCTGGCAGTCGCCGCCGCTGGCATGGCGGACGCCGACGAGTCGGCGCGGCCGAGCCGGCTGATCGGCGAGAAGGACGTGCTGGCCGCCATCGCGAGCGAGTTCCTGGACGAGGGCGCGCCTAAGCGCGACTCTGCGCCCGCCGTCTGCGCCGGCAGGGTGCTCATGACCACCTTCCGCTTCCAGTTCGAGCCGGACGCGCGCGACGCGGCCCGCGCGCAGAGGCACCTGCTCGGCCGCGGCGCGGACGAGGTCGCGAGCTTCTTCCTCGTGCCGCTCGGCTGCATCGCGTCCGTCAAGAAGAAGAGCGCGGTCATCGAGCTGCTGACCAAGGACCTGCGCCAGCTCAGCTTCCGGTTCGACCCGAGCGAGATCACCAAGGTGGCGTGGGCTGGCGGATCCACCGGGCGAGCGTCCTAGCTAGAGGCTGACCGGGGCGGACTTTCGTGTGTTTGTGGTGGTGCAACGCGCAGATCTTCGACGTGCTGACGACCTATGTGTTTCCTGACAAGATCGAGTATCTGTTCGCCTTCTACCACCGGTTGGGACGCATCCTGTGCTTGGCCGCGTGAGTGCCAGTCTCATTGGACTCGTGTGCTGCGAGCAGGCTGTCCCAGAGCGCGGAGGACGAGCAGCCGCTGCTGCCGTGCACCCTGGATTGGGACGTGTACGACGCCCAGCGCGAGTGGGAGCGCGAGGGGGTGTTTGAGAACGGCAAGTGGCGCGTCTCGCTCTGCAACGAGCGCTTCCGCGCCATCGAGACGTACCCGGATCTGATAGTCGTGCCATCCAGCATCGACGACGAGGTGCGCGGGATTGTATCCTTCGCACTTGCATCCGTTTGGCCGGGCGAGTTGCTGACGCGGTTTCGTAGGTGCTGATGGACGCCATGAACTTCCGCTCGATCGGCAGAATCCCGTGCCTCTGCTGGTTCAACAGTGCCAACGGAGCTGCGCTATGCCGCTCAAGTCAGCCAAAGGTAATAATACTTCGAAGAAACAACAAGTAGAGGAAGGTAGTATCTAACCCTCTCTCTCTGTGCGCAGATTGGCATGTCGAAAGCATCTTCTCCGGCGGACGAGAGCCTAGTGGCGGCAATTGCCGCGTCGAGTCTGCTGCGCGAGTTCCTTCACATTATCGACTGTCGCCCCATGTCGAGCGCTCTGGTACAACCGCATTGCCGCTTTGACCACTCGGCGCGAGTCTAACCTATCTGGTCCTTTGTCGCGGGTGACACCAGGCGAACCGCACTAAGGGCTACGGTGTCGAGAGCTCGGTCAACTACACGAGCTGCTCCATCTCTTTCATGAACATCCCGAATATCCACTCGATGCGCGACAGGTCCGTCAGCTCTTTGCATAGCTCATTGTGGCAGTTCGGGGAACTAACCAACTGTCATGTCGATGGCAACAGCATCAAGAAGCTTCGAGCGCTTTGCTCGTCCACAACGTGCGATAATCTGCAATGGCTGGGGAACATCGAGGACACCAAGTGGCTAGTGTTCGTTCGGCAGCTCCTCAAAGCCAGTCTACACATCGCCACGCTGATCCGCAACGGCGAGTCGGTACTTGTCCACTGTAGCCACGGGTGGGATCGCACCACGCAGATCTCAGCGATCGCGCAGCTCGTGCTCGACCCGTACTTTCGGACGTGGAAGGGATTTCAAGTGCTGATTGAGAAGGAGTGGCTGTCGTTTGGCCATCCGTTCCATTTGCGGCACTCGCACGGAGAAAAGGCGGACACGCAGGAGTCGCCAATCTTCATCCAGTTCCTCGACTGCGTGTACCAGCTAGTGCACATCTATCCCAGCCATTTCGAGTACGGAGAGCTTTCCTGTCTCCTCCGCCCCATTTGGTCTCTACTAACCCAACTGTTGATGTGCAGGTTTAACGAGGGGTTACTCCTGATGCTGGCGGACGCGCTGCACTCGTGCAGGTTTGGCACGTTTCTCTTCGACTGCAAGAAACACCGGCAGGAGGCCAACTTGGACGAGCGCACGCCGTCTGTCTGGACGTGGATCAACGGCTTCAAAGAGCAGCTCTCGGAGCCAACGTTTGTCCTGAACCAGACGCTCAATCCGCCGCTGTCGGGCCTGCTCAAGCGCGTCGTTCTGTGGCACGCCATGTTTCTCCGTTGGTCGGGACAACCTCTGGTTGAAGCCCCCGCAGCGCCAGCAGCAAGGAGCGTGTTGCCTCGAAACTCGGAGCGAAGCCCGACCTGGCAACTTCCTCAGGGCACATTGATGGCATTGGACGCTATGCACGCGCGGCGGTACCAAGAAGCGGAGCTCATTCAAGAGCTGCAGCAGCGGATAGCGTCGCTGGAGAAACTGCTGGCGCACCAGCTCATTGGCTAGCTGTTGGGCCTGCTGCCAAGTGAGAACGCAAGGCACCCGTCGCATCAATGAGGGGGCGTAGACAACGAATTCCCGTGTAGTCTGCCTACTCCCGGAGTAACTCCGGTGCTGCCTTTTGCTGCACCGTGATGGATCCGATGACCGCATAACTTATCGATGACCAATCTGAGTCGACGGTTAGAGACGGGGATATGTCCGAAGTAACGCCAAGTAAATGTACAGTCGAGGCGCTTGTGATGGGGCATCATGGGGAGATGGTCCTGGCGCGCTCCCGTCGATTCCACCGCCGTCACAATCGAATCAGCTGCCGACGACGAAAGCCTTGCCATTTGCTGAGAGCGCTTTCCGCCGCTATGCGCCTCCATTTAACTTGGTCCGTTGCGGCCGCACTCCTAGCGGCCGCCTGTGCGTCTGGCGCCTCGACTGCAGCTGCGATCGTCACGCCATCGGCTGCTGATGCGCCTGCTGCGACTGGCGAAGTCGTTCATCCAGAAGTGCATCGCCGGTTGCAGACGCGCGGCCTCGTGAACGTCGTCGTGTCGATGCGAGACGATCGGCCATCAAGCCTGCTGGGTGGGAGTCGCCGCAGACTCGCGCAAAGTGCGAAGTCCAACGACTGTGAGAGTGGTTTCGAGAAGAGCAACCTGGACGAGAGGATCGTCACCGAGTCGATTGGGATCGACGACGCGTCGGTCGAGAGGATGGTGGACGGACTGGAATCGCACTCGGCGGCGGCGCACAAGAAACTGTTGGCGCTTCTGGAGTCTCAGTCTGCCAGCGGGTCTTCGTCACTGAACAGTTCAGCAGCGGCGTACTCTGCAGCGAAAAGTCTATGGATCTCCAACGAGGTTGTTATCCGAGATGCAACGCGCGATCTGATTGACAAGCTGGCATCGCTCTCAAGCGTTGGGTCGATCCGGGAGGAAGCGGTCGCTCACATTCCGACAACGACCGTTCCCTTCCTAGCTGACGAGGCTAGCAGCAGCAGTGACGGAGACATCGACATCGAGACTCGCTACGAACAGCGGCGGCGACGGCTAGGCCAGGACTTGGTGGCGGAGTGGGGCGTTGAGCGTGTTCGCGCATTAGACGCTTGGCGGCAAGGCTTTTTCGGCAACGGTACCCGCGTTGCCTCAATCGACAGCGGCGTGCGGCACACGCACTCTGTGCTTCAAGGGAGTTTCGTCGGAGATCTCGGCTGGTTTGATGCACTCACAGACTCACCAACACCTCAAGACTCATCTGGACACGGAACAAGTGTGATGGGTGTGCTGGTGGGCGGAAGTGGCATCGGCGTCGCCCCCGGCGCAACCTGGATGGCGTGTCGAGCGTGTGACTCTGCAAATGAATGCAGAGAGGGCGATCTGCTCGAGTGCGCTCAGTTCTTGACGTGCCCCTACACCGCTACCCACTCCGCGACGAATGCTTCGAGTGGTGATACCTCTCAAGTCACCAAGAACTGCTCCGCTCGTCCTCAGGTGATCAACAACTCGTGGAACCTGGATCGTGGGGTCACAGTCTTCCAGGCTGCTGTTGACGTGTGGGTTGCTGCGGGAATAGTCCCGGTTTTCTCGGCAGGGAACGCAGGTCCGAGCTGCAGCACTGTCAGTGCCCCCGCCGATGCCTCGACGACCAGCATTTCGGTCGGTTCAACCGATTACAGCGATCAACTGTCGGCGTTTAGTGCTCGTGGGCCAGGGCTGAGCGGAAATGTGAAGCCTGATGTTGTTGCGCCAGGAGAGACCGTCGTGTCGGCAGGATACGAGTCGGATAGCTCGCTAGTGCTCGTATCTGGGACGAGCATCGCGGCGCCACACGTCTCGGGGGCCATTGCACTGCTGCTGGGAGCGTTTCCAGCACTTTCAGTAAGTGATGTTGTGCAGTTGGTGCAACAAACCGCATCTTCGGTGGTGGGAGTATCAGCTGCCTCGAACGCGTCGTGTCTGTCAAGTGGAAGCTTGCTGACGGTGCCCAACAATGCGTTTGGATTCGGCATGATGGATGTGTCAAAAGCGATCACAATCCAGCAAACGTTAGTTTAGAACATTGATCGACTTACCACAATAGGCTATTGTCGCAACTCTTTCCTTGCTCGAGCGCTGATTCTCCCCCAGGTTCCAAAAAGGGCCTTCTCTTCGGCTAGTTTGTGCCGCTCCGCAGCAACATGATCCAGGAGATGCCACGGGATCTTGGCTGCAAGGATGAGCTGCCGCTTTTTCTGGTTGCGATCAGCGCCATCTATTGTACCGGCTGAGTTGCCGACTTCTGAGGTCGGACTTGGTATAGTGCTGCCACCGTCTTGACATGCTAACTTGACCTTTTGCAGTCGTACCTGACGAGCGTTTTGCTCGTTCAATTGCTGTTTGGACTGGGCATCGCTGAAAGCTCGCTCGAAATCATCGAGCACCGGGTCGAAGATTGCCTTGGTCTGCTCGATCTGCGAGGTTGCTGTAAGAGTCGCAATCTCTTCCGAGAGGGCGTCGATCTCTGCTCGGGTACGCGCTTCTTCTTCATCCTCGATGGTGGTCTCGTCGCAGCGATACCTTGGGTCCAGCATTGCCAATTGTTTTCCCCATTTTTGATGAATGCCAGCGAGAATATCCACCGAGCCTATACAGAAGACCTGCTTGGTCTGGGCTTCCTTCAATACGGTGTCATCCCAGTGATTACCGCGCCACCGCGTATCGATTTTGCCGTTGGTGTGGTAGAACTGTACGCGCCACCGCCTCCGATGCTCTGCAACTCGTTGTCGCTTCTCGAGTAGCTTCTGCTTGTGCCTGTAGTAGCATTCTCGCTGCAAACGAAGTCAGCATTTTGGTAGAAAGGTGGTCGTACTCAATAAAATCGTCCTCTCTCACCTCCCAATAGTCGAGAAATTCCTCCTCTCGCCAAATCTCAAACTGCGATATCGTTGTGTTAGAGCCCAACCATTCACGAGAGTTGTGGCAGGACCTACCACTTCGTACCTTTTGTCGTTTAGCTTCGTAAAATGCGATTCGCTCGCGGAACTGCAGGAGATGCGCTTCTTTGGTCTTGAGTTTTAGACCAAGCTCGAACAGCAATGCCATTTTTGCCTGCGTGATTTGTTGCCTCTGGGCTTTCATTTTCAGTTCCATCTCCTCCACCCACCCGTGTTCAATCGCTCGCGGAGATACACGCATGCGCTGTGTCTTCGTATCCAAGTAGATACTCTCCATCTACGATCACATACGATTAGATCTGGCATGCGGATAAGGATTGTGGGCTGACTTACATCGCTGATTCGCTCATGCTCGCGATAATACTCGTCTTCAAGCGCGCTCACTCTGCGCATCCCATCCAATGTGAAGGTGAGGGCCAATTTCCAATCCAAGTTTGAGTTGAGCACTCGCAACAACGAAAATCGTGGCAACGTACTCTTGTTCCAGCTGAAGTCGAGCTAATCGAGCCTGAAGTTTGTCTCTCTGGATCCGATGCCACTCGATCTCCGAGTCGAGCACAGCCATACACTCCAAGCGGTTGGACGTTTCGCGTTCGAGAAGTATCACTGCGATCATTTTGCGAGCTTCCATGCCTCGAAATACACGCTGAATCTGCGTCGCAGCCTTGTGGTACGCGTTCTTCATACGGCGAACTCGACTTCGAGCGAGAATGCCGCGGATAAGACGCTGCAAGTTCACTGCCTTCACTCCCAGCCACACGAGATCTGATTTCTTTCTTGAGACACAGCCACGCCACGACGACTGGATCCGAGTCGCAGCGATCATGCGCTGGAGGTAAGTGTACCGCTTCCGCGACAGATGCATGCGCATGACGGACTGGATCGTAGCGGCATTAACGTATTCCCACCGTTTCCAAGTGACGAGCACGCGCGCTCGGAGGTAGAATCCCCGAAACGCAGCTTGAACCTTTGTCACCAGCAACGTGCGCTTACAATGCCAGACGATGACCCAGCGGCGAGTCATCCAGCCTCGCACGATGCGCTGGATTTCGATCGATGCTCGAGTCTTCTGCATGAACTGGCGCCACGTCGAGCGCCTGAAGTATGCCTTCCACCACTTTTGGATCCGTCGAGCGCTCTGTAACAATACCATTCAAGCACTTAGATGCCTGCTGATCATGGTGGAACGTCAAACAAGTGGAGGAAACCTTGGCGTATCGCTTCTCAAGCGAGAGCATGTCGTCCACGATGCGCGGCCGCTGTTTCTTCCTGTATGCAATAGTTCGCAGCGTGTCACTGACAGCCATAGCCAGCGACCACCTGAGTTGATCTATCCATTAGACGTACATGCGTATGCGCTCTGGCACCTTCTTGTCCATCGCGAGCGCGGCCAAGCGGCGGTTCTTCGACGCGTAGACGCTCGTTCGAGCACTCTTGGTGAGACTCAGAGCATCATTCCTGGCGTTGTTGTTGTTGCTGCTGTTGTTTCGTCTATCACCGCGAGTCAGTTGGTCCAGGAACGGCAAGTGTGCGCTGCTGTCGTATGCAGCCTGGTTCTTGTCCCGCCGCAGCGCCACCTTTCGTCGCCACGCGAGTCGCTGCTCGTTGAGCTCGCGGTCCAGCTGCATGGCGTCTGTGTCGCGCTCGTACTTGCCCGGGATCTGGCGCCTCCGCACGCGCGCTTGCACGCGCAACCGCTCCTCCCCCTCGCGCTCCACATCCCGCTCGGCCACGCACAGCCACGCGGCGTCAACCGACACAAGCGCGCCGCCCAGCGCGTCGCGCTGCATCATCTACGCACGAATTGATCTCAGACGCCGTGTCCCTTTGGGGTGGGCCGCTCCACTTCGACATGTAGAGCGCTCTATCGGATCGTCTGGATCGCTGCTTGTTTTTTGCTCGTCAAAAGGCAGTTGAACTGCGTGGGTTGAGTTTCTTCCTTCCTTCTGGTCGGAGGAGGGGTACAGTAGGAATCCTTCACCGATCCGGGGGAAAGACCCAAACAACCCAACAAGAGGCCAAGCGAGCGCGCACCTTCCGTCAGTGATCGTCGGCGCTGCTGGGGCTCTAGTATGGGCGCGCAGACCTCCAAGGCCGGCGACCCGACGGCCGAGCCGCTGGACGCGCGCGTGCTGACCCGCGCGTGGCGCGAGGGCGTGCCGTTCACGCTGCTGCGCGACCAGGGCTACGTGTCGGACAAGATCCAGGAGCTTGCGGCGGCGGGCCGGCTCAGCGAGGCCGCCACTAAGGCGCTCGAGGCCAAGGAGAGCGAGGTGACGGCCTCGGGACTGGACGAGGCGCCTCTGGACGAGATCCAGCAGGCCGCCGACCTGGCGCGGACCAAGCTGTTCACGCGCGCAGTGAAAACTGACTTTGCGGTCGAAGGCGGAAACGATGCGGCGGGTGCGTCGCCCAAATCGCCGACGGCGCAAGCCGGAAACGGGCTGTCGACGCCGGACCCGGCTTCGTCGTACCTGGACCGCGAGAACGCGGCCAGCGCGCTGGAAGGTATGAAGGGGAACCCGCTGTCGCGAGATTCCCACGTGTCGATCGCCGATGAGACGCTAAGGGTGCAGCGAGCAGAGCTGGTGCGCATATTCTTCGCGCAGCTGGCTGCGCACGTGGAAGCAAGCACCGTCGACCCTGACGCGGAGGAGGCGCCAGGAGCAGACGCAATGTTGGATGCAGCGACGACATCAGCACTCGATGCGCTACTTCCATTGCCGACACTGGCACTGCCACGGGGGAGCGTTGGCAGCACGGTGCTGTCGAGTGACGCGCCACCGCTAAGTATGTTCTCGATGGGCTCGTTCAGGCTGCAGCTGGAGATGCTGCGCGAGTTTCGCGTCTCGAGTCCGCGATTGTTTGAAAAGGGCGTACTGGCACTCGTGCAGACGGTCTTGGACTTTGCGCCATTTGCTCTTCACGAGATTGCTTCGCAGTCGCCAGAGGAGACACTTCTCAAGGACGTTCACGCGTTTTGCCGCGACTTTCTTGCGGCTTCGGGCGATGAAGTCGTGGTTATGGGGGAACCACAGCGCCAGGTCGTTTTGCTGCTACTGCTTGCGTTTGGTGTGACGAGTGGTCGCGTCGGCCTGCTGCTTGAGTTTGTTGAGGGCATGGTGTCAACGCGGGCTGCTGCGGACGAGGTTGACAATGGCACTCGGCAACAGAGCCACGCGTTTTACGTATGGGTAAACGCGTTCATCGAGCGGCTTCTCCAGTACCGGCTGCATTTCGGTATTGGCACTCTCGAGCGTGACACGCTGGTAAACCAAGCTCCCGTAAAGGTGATGCCAAAGGATGAGACGCCTGCTATCAAAGCGACGGGAGAGTTCCCGAGCTGCATCGCGGCAGATGGAAGCTACGTCTACACGTGGAGCGCGTCCAAGGGTCTCACGAAGGTTGGAACCGGGCTGAACTTCACTGTTGCCGGCAAGGTATACGCTGAAGCCCCGGTGTCTCGGTTTGTGGATACGGTGCGCTCGCCGCCGCCTGTGTACCACACACTGGTTTATGGCCTGAACAAGGATCAGATGGATGTCACCGCTGCAGCTCAGAAGGAGATGCAGTCTGGCAACAAGTCGCGAGTCGTGCGCGATATTTTTGCGGGGTACTCGCAGAGTGGGAGCGTGCTTGACGGCTCGAGCTCGCGTGCTCAGCTGCTTGTTGTTGTTCGCGCTCGAAATCGCGAGACCATCTTGTTCTTCAAGGATACGGAGGCATTTGACGTGCCTCCACAGCTTGTCGATGCAAGCAATATGTCGCAGACTGATCGCGAAGTGGAAGTTCTCGTTGCATTCTATGGCGATTTCCAAGTCCTCAGCGAAGCAGCACTTGACAAGTTTCGAGAAACGGGGAAGGAAACGTCAAGTACTGGAGCCTTACAATCTGAGCTCTCATCCGAGTTGCTGACTTCGCTTTTGACTTCGTCTGGGATCCCCGCATCGGCATCTGAAGAAATCGTCGCTATGTATGCGTTCGGGTCCAAGCGCATTGGCCTCCAGGCTCTTCGTGTGGGTGAACCGATCGAGTGGCTGGAAAGTTGCCTGGCCAAGCCGCACTTGACAAGTCTTGTGGTCTGCGGTGACTCCCTTTACCTGCACCTGCAGCTTTCGGGTCCGAGTGACAACGGAGCAGTAAGCCCTGCTGGCAAAGTGGCGCCGAGTTTGATTCGGATCGAGCAAGATGGATTGACAGTGACGGCGGTGGTTCCTGTCGATGTGCGTGGTTCTACCCAGACCCAAGGCCAAATCTCCACGTTTATCACTGAAGGAAAGTTCCTCTACGAAATCAGCGCACTGGAAGACGGATATCGAGTTCAGGTTTTTGCACCGAAGCTTGACAGCGCGGGCAGGAGAATGTTTCAGCTGATTCGGCAGTATACGCTGGACCTTTCACGCATGCTGTGTCCGGTAGTGAAGGGTGCCGTTCTGGGCAGCCGAGTGACGGACGAGGAGAAGAGCAGATGGGTGATGCCCACGTTCTACACCAACGGTGTTTCGATCTGCATGCTCGTCCCCGAATCGCCTGATGCCAATTCATCGCCCAAGACCACGGTGAAAGCCCACTGTGCGATGTTCAACGCCCAGAATGGGCAGCTCGAAAACTTTGGCAGCGCAAAGATGACCACGGTGAATCGTTCGACCCAGCAAGTCGTCGAGACATCGGAGTCCGAAGCTTGCTTCGAGCGTCATGTCCCAACGACAGGCGTGTGCTTCGACGGTCGCAATAATCTCATCTGGCTGTTCAACGACGCGAAGAATGGGGTCGTGTCCTACCAGAACACTGGCCACCGTATCTGCATGAATGAGCGAAGTGTTCTGGGCGATCGACTGGCGCAAGAACTCGATCTGTCGGCCTCTCTAACCGATTCGACTGCTGCTGGAGCTTCAAGCCAAGCAGAGCTAGCGAGCCTCCTTGTCCTTGGCGGGCTGTACTCTAACGTGGAGGCGAGCTCCGCGAGAGACAAAGCTGCCGATGGGAGTGCTTCTTCACGCAGCAACAAGGCACCTCAGCCACTTGCGATCCCCTTTGTCACTGACTTCGAGCCGGGCAGCATCCGAAGCCTGTTAAATTTGGCCCTGACGTATTCACAGCTGCTCAAAGCGGGCAAGGCAACACAAGTGGATTGCTATTGTCTGCAGGCGTGCTTCGGCATTCTTGATTCCACCATTGAGCACTTGCTAGCGTCAAAGGATGGAGCGCTCAAGCGGGCGGCTCTTACTGTTCTGCGAAAGGGGCTGTCAGAGCCTCTTGAAAACATTCTCCAACTTTCCGATGATGAGGGCAACGCAGATGATGTTGGACATGTGGAGTTGCGGCCAGCTACCAGCTTCCCGGAACGCAACGAAGAACACCGAGCGCGACTGATGTCCGTGACGCTCGACTTGTACACCACATCGATGCGTATTTTCCACGCCGATGTCTCGAAGCATCTCTCCCACGTCCTCAAGTATCTGAATAGCTGGGAGCAAGGGACAGCATCGTCGATGGAACTCGAGATCATGACTCGCTTGCTTCTGCATCTTTCCACGAGGACGAACGCACTGTATCGCTCAATGGTGACAAACGAGGCGACACTCGGCCAGTTTTTGGCGATTGTCAATTTCGCTGTGGAGTTACAGAAGCGTCAGGTTCGTCACGAAGGCAGCACCGAATGGCAGGAACCGTCGGAGACTATTCGGACTGGTGCGGATCGCGAGGCGTCGGCAGCGCTAGTTGCGCTGGTGAACAGCATCACCCAACTGATTTTCACTTCCACTCCGGCAAGTGATGAGATCGACTCTTCTTCCGCACTAGAGGTCGCGTTGTCAGTGTATGAAGCTGTGTGCAATGCCTGCTGCAATATCGTGGACGAAGTGTCGTCCCTTGTGCGCGACCAGAAGCAGCTTGCCGGATGGTCGCGCGTGGAGAATTCGTTGAAGACTGGCTTTGTCGGAGTCTTGGCGCCTGTCGTGCTTCTCTTTGGTGCTTATCTCCTTCGTCAGCGAAATGTTCTGGTGGCACTCGACAAAGTGTTAAAGATGTCTGCGCAGAAGAAGGCACGTGACGGGGAGGGTGGTTTGAAAGAGCGAATACCGGACTCGGAACTGCTCGCGCTCGTGGAAAAGCAAGCATCGTTGCTCAAGAAGCTTGTGAAGGGTCTAAATGACCTCGTGTCACAGGTTGACCCAGCCCAGCGGGAGGTTCTTGTGGAAGGGGTGTCAATGTCCACAATTTCCGAGACGATGGAGTCGGAGCACGAGTACGCGAACAACCTCGACTCCTTGACGGAGTTGCGAATTCCCGGCGCGATTCGCATGATTGTCACTTTTGACCCGAAGACACGGACTGAGAACAGCTACGACTATCTCACTTTCTTCAAGGACAAATCGCAGGGCGAATTCTACGGGAATCAGACGTTTTCTGGGCGTGACGGTGAACACAACTGGCCAGGCCTTGGGAGCAACCCGCCGCTCATTATCGACAGCGACCACTGCTTCGTGATGTTTCACACGGATAGTTCCAACACGGATTGGGGGTTCAAGTTCACTGCGACGGGCGAGCTGCTCGACAAGAAGAAGACTGTCCAGCAGCACTGGTTGTGCTTCCTCCTGGAGACGGCGTTTCAACTTCTGGACGAGACTATAAAGCTACTGGTGGATGGCAGCCTATTCGCGCCTATCGATGTCGCCGAGATCTCGAACGATCGCTTCTTGCGCAGTGATTTGCTAAAGAGCGGAGTGTGCAACGAGGAGAGCAAAAACGCCAAGGTGCTGCAGCTTTTGCAGGAACTCGTGGACCCAAGAGAGAGCTCGGGTGCGGCTAAATTGCTTCAGGCGCTGTCGGAACACTCTGCTGTCGGAGGTTTGAGACGCTCAGTTGCGCGCTCGACGTCCTTCCAGGAGATTGCCGCCTCCGCTACCAACACTAGCGTAAACCGGGCTGTTCGTGCAGCGACAGCTGCAATTCTGCATCACAACATGTGGGGAATGGACGCGTACGCGTTCACGCGAGATCTCCGCAACATGTCTGACCAAGTACTTCGGGGCTGGAAGAATGCGCAAAAGATGCGAGATTGGTTTTATCTCGGTGATGCAGCCGAAGGTGGAATTCACGCCCAAGGTACTCCACGTCGGCGGTCGCTCCGCTTGCGTAGGCAACCATCGGCGTTTAAGGGTATGTCGGAGGAGTCGCTGCAGATTCTGTGCGACAAGGTGGTTGAGCGGGCCAAGTTTCTGCTGGAGCTGACGCCGGCGTCGTTTTCGTTCGTAAGCGGCGCGAAGCGTCGTTGGGGCTTGCTTGCGAAGTATGGTAGTGCGATTCGGAAACTGAATCCCTCGGACTCCCCGTTGGAGAAGTGGTACAACTTGCTGGACGAACTTCACGCTGCAACGGAGCTACGCAGTCTCTTCCAGTATCGTCGTTCGTCAAGCGAGAGGCTCAAAGCTGGCCAGGCGAAGTCTGTAACGGAGCAAGTCCTTGAGTTTATCCAGAGCGACGTGGATGTCAGCGAAATCCGAAAGGTGATGTCGGTGCGCAACACCCGCGCAGCCAGCCGCTCCGTTGGACTTTCACTTTTTGTGCAGATGCTCGAGAGTGTGTCAAGCGTCCGTCTGCAAAGCGTCTTGGCCGAGAACTTCGCTGCTGCTGTCAAGAAGGCAGCATTCGACCATTCTCTCGCGGTTGTTAACGTCTCCGAATCAGGCTCAAATGGTGACAGCACGTCGTCAACACTGTCGAAAGGCAATGTGGTCCCTCGAGTTCACCTTGACGTTGGTCTCCTGGGTTGCGACGAAGTGTACCGTCAGCAAGTGTCGGAAGGCTTAGGTCGATGCTTGAGCTGTTTCTCCAGAATACTAGGCGCGGCCACGACCAAGGACAGCTCCAGCATGCAGTCGTCGTCGTCGTCACTCGTCATTGCGATTCTCAAAGCCAGTGCCATGGACTACGAGCTGGAAGATGCATGCCTGCTCCACGATTGCCGGATTTTAACTCAGCTCTTCCGCCTGTTGTCGTCCGAGTCAATTGGCGTCCGCCAGGCCTCCCAGTCGCTGCTCAGCATTCTGCTATCCCGCTTTGTTGCAGGAAAGTCGTCGCTAGAGAGTCCGCAAGCTCTCGCTGACCGGGGAAACAAGCTTGACGCCGCTGCGTTCCAAAGGCAATTGTTCACAGCGGTTAGCCTTCAGCTCGAAGGCGCAGTGGCTGCATTGCAGCAGCAAGACGACGCTACTACCGAGAGCCAAAAGTCAGCAGGAAAACGCTACTGGTACCTTCCGTCAAACTCTCCCGGTTTGACAGCCGCAGCCACCAAGAGCACACTCGTGCAATGGAACCACTCGATTATGCTTTGGGTGTATGTGTCGAAGCGCGCTTTGGTGTACGCCCTAAAAGCCGGCGATAAGGTGCGCCGCGGCCCTGACTGGAAGGAGGAAGCCAAGGATACTGCGGCCGAGGAAAGTGGCGGTGATGAGGCTGATGCTACTACAGCTGCAGAAAAACTAATTGGGACGGTGGTGTCTGTGGCAAGTCCCGTATCTGTCATGGTGAGATGGGAGAACACAACATCCGAGGCTAGGTTCGATCCCAAACGTGGCATCTTCGACGTCGTTCTCGTCGATGAAGGCCTTGGTGGGGTCATTTTCATCAAGGGCAACAAGGATTTGACGACCAAGAGCAGTGATATAAGCGGCGAGAGTGGTAGCCGCGCGACGCCGTGGAGCCATTTCGGGTTGTACTTGAGTGATGGCCGACAGCTAAGCTACAAGATCGCGGGCAGCGGCACCAAGGTGTGCGTGTATGACACCAACTACGAGCTGGACGCGGATAAGTGGGCCCACGTTGCAGTGGTGCAGGATCACACCACGCTGCGTATCTTCGTCAACGGGACGATGGCTTCTCAGCACGTCTTGGACCCGTTCTTGCTCATGGATGGAAACGTGAGCGCCTCTGATAGCGAGACCGTGGAGTCGGTGCATCCACTTTCCAGCAACAGCCCGATCGACAAGTATTGGCCGGTGCATATTCCCGGTGCCACCAAGATTCGTGTGACATTTGACCCTATGAGCGATATCGACGGATCTACTGGCTACGTTCGTCTGTACAAGGACACTCGGTGCGATGAATACTGGGGTGAATCGAAGTATTCAGGCAAGTACAGCGATCCAGAGCGGAATTTCCCAGGTGCGCAAAGCAATCGCAGTCGCCACCAACGATCTGGCAGTACCGACGGCGGGGCTCTGGTGGCGAACCTTGACTACATTGAGATCCCCGGAGACGAATTTCTGGTCTACTTCCACGCAGATGCTTCATCAACTGGTTGGGGCTTTCGGCTGTTGGCATCGCCTGTATTTTCCGTCGAGGAAGATGAAGGGGAGGAAACGGATGACACCACGGTGATGCTTTCAAACCGACCTGTGCTCAATCCGTTTCCGTTCTACTTCGGCGAGCCTCCTGGTCGTGTAGCCGAAGCACCAGCTGCAAAGGTATGGGTGTACGAGCCCAAGGTATTCAACTACGCAGTCACCGAGAGTGATTTGGTTGGTGAAATCCAGAGCTCGTACCCGAGTACCGAAGGCGCTCCAGCTGCCGTGGCGAGCGAAAGGATTCTGTACATCCTTGGTCTGATTCGAAGCTGCGCAGAAACGCAGTATGCCCGGGAACAAACTGCGACCCCGAAGAACGTCGGTTTCTTGATGTCGTTGGCGTTCAATGACGATCTCTCTACCGAGGTGCAGTCGGCAAGTTTGCACGTTCTGAAAGATCTCCTCGGGTTGATTGCGCCTGCTTCGGTCGAGTCAGAGTTCCTGAACGCGTTTGCGCATGCGGATCGCCCGTTCGTCACGTACATCTTCGAGTGTTTGTCTGAATCGATGAACATCTGGCGCAAGTATCGTGATGAAGAGGAGAACTTGGAGGCGAAGATGGACACTGAGATCGTTCCTGACGATGACAACGCGCTATCGCTCAATTCAGTGACTGAGTCGCGGCTGCAGTTGCGACCATCGGCTCAGGGCCAAACAAACCGGATTGCCTCTTATGTCTCTCTGTTGCGGTCAATGGCAAGCACTCCGGATTGGGCGAAGCGATTGGTGCAGCTGATGGTTGAGTCGGTCCAAGAGCTGCATGCGATGTACAGCTCGGGGAACAAAGGTGAAGATGGCAAGTTGTTTCAGCGTGCTGTCGGCGCAGCACTTGCCACTTTTGCTCTTCTTGGCGGGAGCTACGATGGTCCGTACCTTGGCGGTCGCGTCAAATGCCGTGTCAACATCGACGAGAAGGATTCGATTGAATCGGGCTGTCTTATCGAATTCAAGATGAAGAACGGAGCACCGGCAGCGCGGGTACTCTTTGACTGTGACAGTTCCCAGGCGGTTGACGTCCAGCTCAGTGATATCGCTCACTTGGACGACGAGGATCAGGTAGAGCTGGAACACTTTGTGCGGCACTTAAAGCCTTTCAAGACCGACCTTACAGACATATACCAGAAGATGCTGCAGTACGAGGGTGCTGAGTTCTTTTCTTCGAGCATGTACAAGTCTACGATCAGCCAAAAGGAACACACGGAGATCCTGGAGAGCGAACACCCGTATGCACCTGACGAAGACTTGACCTATCATCTCAATTTTCCGGGGGTCAGCGAAATCGTGGTTCGGTTCGACAAGTTGTCATCGCTCGCCGGTCCTACTGACTACATCCAATTCCGCAAGCAAAAAGAGGACGCTGAGGGTGATGACGACGGTGTGCAAGAATATTGGGGTGAGGAAAAATACTTTGGCTCTGGCTCGGCGTTCCCAGGTGTTGGTGATACGCCGGTGTTGTGCATCCCAGCATCAGTTGTCGATGTGCATTTTCACTCGGAGAGTTCGTCGGGAGCTCAGGGCTCTGAATGGGGATTCAAGCTGAGCGCGTCTGCGTTGGAGTCGGTGGTTACTATGCCGCCGGAGATACCGCCGACTCTCTCAGCTAGCGCCTTAGCTGACCTGCGTGCTCGCTGCGTCAAGTCTATCGGTGCAGTACTTCGCACGAAGGAGGCTGTCCGGACTCTACTTCCGATGCTGTCACCTCTTGTGCCCTCGCTTACGATGCTTGCGAACGCGCCAAGCATTGGGCGACCGACGAAGGCCCGTGCGCAGACGCAAGTGTTCGAGTCTGCTCACCCCTATGCTAACTCGGTACAACAGTACATGCCTGTGACGTTCAGCGGTGCGTCGAAGCTCACAATCACGTTCGACGCTCAGAGCCGAACGGAGCACGGGTGTGACTACGTGTGTTTCTTCAAGGACAAGTCGCTTTTGGAACGTTGGGGCGCGTACCAGTACTGTGGAATTGACAACACCGCCAACTGGCCCGGAACCGGAGGTCGGCCGCCCCTCGTCATCCCGGGTGACTCGTTCACGTTGCTGTGGTGCACAGATGCATCAAATGTCGACTGGGGCTGGAAGTTCACGGTGGAGGCCGAGTTTTTGCCACGTATGCCAATGGAGCAAGGGTTGCATGAGCTCGACTGTCGCGCATATGACGTGTTTGAAGCCTTGTACGAGAAAATGGAGACACAAAAGACTCCGTCGTCCAGCGAATTTGTCGCATTCGAAAAGTTTGCAGACAGAGAAGAAGCACAGCGTCATGCGTACGGTCAAGATCCGATGCGAAAACTGCTCGCCGTGCCCTCTTCTCTCAGCGATGGCGATGAGCGGTTGCCGGAGCGGCCATGGTTTCGCGTTGTGAATGAGACGAGCGTCTCGGTGTACAAGGCTCAAGACACCGAGTCTGAGGTCTTGCAGGAGTTGTCCTCGGGTATGGAGATTGAAGCCCTCTCGCTTGAAGACGGCTGGGTTCAGGTCTTGCTCGTCCCTGAAGAGACTGAAATGAAGAGCGACGACGAAATCTCTGACGCGATTCCAGTAAACAAGCCCGAGATCGGCTGGATTTGCCAGAGAACAGGTGATCAGCTTCACATCGCCCGTGTTGACTCGTTTGCTCAGTCGGAGGAGCTCTTCACGCTAGGTGTCGATGACGAAAGCTTCGAGCCCAAGCATTCGAACTTCGAGATGGATCAGAACAACGCTGATCAGGAGTGTCTGACATCATTTTGCTCGCCGTTCTCGCACGACGGGTTAAAGGGTCAGCTGGGTCGTTTGCAGAGTCTTGCATTTGACACGCATCGCGCATTCACGACAAAATCTGCAAGGCGCGCGCTACTCACGTACCTGACATGCAGTGCGGACTCTGCGCCAGTGCGTTGGAGTGATTTCGGTGAGCCAGAAGAGGCGCTATTGCTGTTTTCGCACTACTTCATCGAGGAGAGCAGTCGTGAGGTGTTCGACAACCAGTCAGCTGTGCTGAATTCGTTGGAGAGCCGATTACAGTCGATGATGGCAAACACACGAGACGACGCCGCGACCGCAGCCGTTCTGCAAAAGTGTTTTGGTGTCATCAAGTCGGGGGTCAGAATGATTCCTAAGGGCCGCGGAGCGTTACGCGTGATCGAAAGCCCCCATCCGTACCACGACAACATGGACCAGTACTGGCCAATCGAGTTCCCTGGAGCGAAGAAGATCAAGATCATTTTTGACCGGCAATCGAAGAGTGAATCCGGATGCGACTACTTGACCTTCTACAAGGGGATCTCGGAGCGGGAGGATACTGTCGGGCCTAGTCAAATTGGCGGTCGCGCGGATAACCAGAACTGGCCGGGATTCGGTGGGCGGCCACCGTTGGTGATCGATGGTGACGCATGCGAGGCGTATTTCCACTCGGACGCCAGCCAAAATGACTGGGGGTTCAAACTCTACGCGATCGGAGTCTTTGAAGAGGAAGCACCACCTCCGTGCGTTGAGCAAGACGACTCTGTCTTCGATTCATCCGTCGAGGACAAGACATCAAAGCTTGCGGTTGGCCTTCTCAGTATGGCGTTCTGGTTCTTGTCGGTGGTAGCGTCGATCCCTGCCCAGCGACTTGTCCCAGGCTCAGCCGCGTACAAGGTTCTTCGGTCTCCAGACATGATTCGGGCACTCATTTTGTGCTTGAGAGACCTGCCACAGTGTGTAAAGTTGTACGGTCTGCGTGTGATCACCGCGATCACACAAAGTGCCCATTTCCACGCGATGCCGGTCGCTCATGTTGAAGAGTTGCGAGACATGTTGCTTGTGAAACTTCGCGCGCAACATTTGTCCGAGGAGCGCGTGGAGGCAAAGTCGCCCTACATGCAGGCCCTGATCGACTGTGCTGCCGCGCTCGACTTGGCCCTCGACAGCCGCTGCTTCGAAGTGCAGTCCAGTGGTGATGCAAATCTGCGCGGAGATCTGACTCGCTCAAACAGTAAGGGTGGCTTGGCTCCGTCGTTGTGGCAAAAGATTGAGTTGACTGGCGACGCGTCACCTCTGTGGATTAGCGGCAAGAGCACATCAGCAACCGGTGTGCATCAGTTCCGTTTCGCGTTCCGAAGCATCAATGGGCCAGTCACGTTCATGTTGTTTGCTGATGCCGAGATGTCGACAATATCGACGCGAAGCGAATCTCCTGAAGCTTTGCCCCTTCCTTACGCTGTCCAATGGAATGATATTGGCGAATTATCCGTTCGCTCCAAGACAACGCCAGGTGTAGTGAAGAAATCGCTGCGGACACTCAACAGCCGGGTCGCAGACGGAGATTCGATCACGCTGCAGGTGGATTTTGCGCAGCAAACGCTGTTGCTCCGGAAAAACGGTGTGTTGGTGGCAGTCATTGCTGGTCCCAGTGGCTCCGAGGCGCTGATGTTGTGGTCGGAACTACCCTTCGACGATGAACACCCTCCAGCGGCGATCTGCGTTGGGCTCGTGACTGAGGCTCATGTTCTTGGAAGCAGCCATATCGAGTTTGCGCAGTTTGAGCACTCTCCCTTGGCTCTTGTACCGTCACGGGTTGTTCCAGGGTGGTACAATAAGGTGGTTGACGCGATGGGGATGCTGTTAGATTTCACTGAAGACCGAGCTTCGAAGGTGGTGACCAAGGAGAGCACTCGCCCGCTACCTGCGCGTCCAGTCGATTGCGGCCCAGTTCTTCATCGTGAGTCAATCAAGATCGAGGGGGCTGTTGCGCTTGAAATCCGGGTGGATCGTTGCACGAAACTCGACGCGGGAGAATCGTTGGCGTTTTTTTCTTGCAACCAAAAGAGCAGTGAACCAGCCTTCTCTCTCGCTGCAATTGATGGCGAGAAGGACTTTGCTAAACGATCGTCATGGTTCGCGGCTGATCCAAACCACCCCGCCAACCAGTTGCTTCGCGTTGGCAACGCAGTCGTACGGTCGATGGACTGGGAGTACGGCAACGAAGACGGTGGTCCAGGCTGTGTTGGCATCGTTCAGGAGCTCTGTTCTTGGAGTGGGCATAGTGGTGCCGGTGTTCGCGTGAAATGGCTGGTGAGTGGCAAAGTAAGTCTCTATCGCTACGGCTTCCGAGGCGCTTTTGACGTTCAGAAACGGCTGGAAGATACCGAGCTAGACCCTCCACTGGTCATTCCGGGGAACGCTTTGTCATTCGAGCACCGTCTCCAGGAATCGTCTGGTGAGGTAGCTCTCGACACTGCAGCGCCGCTGCTAGACCTCGATGCGTCACCACCAGCACAGAGCAGGTTCGACGGAAGTCTGCACCTTGATGGGACGTCACAACTGAGACTGCAGATCTCTGGCTCTGAAGCGAGCACTCCGCTGTTAACCGACATGACACTCGAGCTATGGCTACGCCCGGAAAGTTCAAGCACCGCCTTTGGAGACCCCACGAATCTGACGCGGTCGCTGTCGCTTCTGGAAGTGCTACGTATTGCACCGACTGATGGTGCATCGTTCCTTGCGTTGCGGGTTGACCAACGAGGTCGCTTCACACTTGTGCCACATCCCGGTGGTAGCAATACCGCGCAATCTGAACAGAAGAGCTCTACCTCTAGTGGTGAAGGTCAGTCACAGAGCGGCGGTGGCAACTTGCGCTTTGAAGCTTGGATACATTTGGCTGTCGTCTGCGCTGGCTCCTCGGTCGGTGTCTACCAGAATGCGAACTTGGTATGGTCAACGTCGGATGAGTCGGTGCGTGCTTGCTTGGCTGGTATCAATGGCGCACAGCTCATTTTCGGAGCGTCAAGCGCAAACGATGGCGAGTGCGCACCACTTCGAGGCCACTTGTATGATATCCGCGTTTGGGATGCCGCGTTCAAGCCGGAGCAGCTCCGGAGCCACGTGGTCGGCCTTGAAAGCGTTGAGCCCTCATCCGATCATATGGCCTCGAGTCGTCCAGGGACACCAAGTCGCGGTGCCCAAGCAGTAACGTTTAAGGCGGCAGGTTTGGGTTCTCCGCGTTCATCTCTCTCGTCGCCTCGGTCTCCCCGATCTCCATCTTCACGGTCAGTTTCGCTTGTGATCCCTGCGCATATGAAGCGATGGGTTACAGTCAATCGAACCAGCACACAAGAGATATCGACTGTGCGCTTCGGCGGGTTTGTGCATCCACCGGTCGCTTCGAGCGACTTGGCTATCGCCAGCAAATCGATCGTGTACTACGAAGCTCATGCGCTGACAAATGGTAAGCTTTGTGTTGGCTGGATTGCGGAAGGCGTGATCCTGCAAGACAGTCGTGCGGCCATAATCGGCGAGGTTCCCCTGTCTTTTGGTGTTGAGCCGTCAAAGAGACTGGGGCATTTTGCCGGCTCAACGTCCGACCTCGCACCTTCCAACTCAAGCGCTAGTGCCAACGGCGGGACGCCCTCAAGCG
Organism: Phytopythium oedochilum; assembly: GCA_023338025.1. Classification (NCBI taxonomy): domain Eukaryota; phylum Oomycota; class Peronosporomycetes; order Pythiales; family Pythiaceae; genus Phytopythium; species Phytopythium oedochilum. The sequence continues at coordinate 14,638 of JAADXX010000172.1, read as the reverse complement.
GGTTCAACAGCCCACGCGCTCGCCAGAGCAGTGGCGCAGAATGTAGTGGCGGTGGATCGCCATTTAGCGACATATTCTGTCGACAAGGTGACGTCGTCGGATGCGCTCTCCGGTGGGACACTCGTGAGATGCTGTTCTACGTGAATGGAGAGTTGGTTGCGCTATGTCCGATTGACACGGACGCGTACCCAGCTGATGAGTCCGGGGCCTCTGAGGCAGTCAAATCACCAAGCGGCGCCGATGACACCGCTCGTGCGTTCGATGATCTCGTAGACGAGATGGTCTCGATGGGATTCTCACGGCAGTCGTCGAGCAACGCCGTTTCTGTGTCGGGAGCCATGGATGTTCCTACTGCAGTTGACTGGCTGCTGACATCTTCAACAGACTCGACAGAGCTAGGTCCGCCGCCGAGTCAAGACTTGCTGATGCCATCACGTCGTCCATCGCAGCGCACAGCGCGCAGCAATCAGGTCACGCTCTCCCCCAGGCACCGGTCGACGGGCACACCCGCTTCAACGAGCAATCGCGCGATTGGGTTTGCTCCGGCAGCAAGTCTTGGGGCCCAAGGCGCCCAAGGTCTAGCCTGGAACTTTGGGCAGCAGCCGTTCAAGTTTGAGCCAGATTTTGTCAGTGACACCAGCGAAGGCGCTCATGACGGCGGTAGAGTGTTGACGGTGCTGCAAGCAACGGCCCAAGCGGAGAACGACGCTTTCTTCGAGGTATTTGATTCCAACGAGCATCAGTGGGAGCAAATTGTGTATCGGCACCGGCTGCAGGATCTGTCGCCTCGACTCACTGGGTGGTGGAAGCTGGACGAAGGAAGTGGGAGCACAGTTGAAGACTCGGCGAGAGGAGAGGTTTCCGGCGCAATCTTGAATTCGTCTGACGTTGCTGAAGAGTCAAGTTCTGCTGAGAGTTTCAGCGAAACTCCGTGGTGGGATGCAATGTGCGAGGCTCCTGCAGCAGCAAGACGTCGCAACGATGAAGCGAGTGCGATATTGGCAGAGTCCCCGTTCTTCTTCCCGCCTAATGTATTAAGTGTCACGGGAGATAGCGGACGCGTGACAACCATGGCAAGATCGCGCTGGGGCTACCGCTTCTACGTCATTCCACACTTCACCCCGGCGTCGATCGGACGTCGTCGGTTCCAGTCACCGACTGTGCGCTTCTGCGAACCGGCGGCTGCAGGGTTGCAGGCACGCCATGACCGACAGCTCATCAAGTATGTGAACAAGGTGGCGCAGGCGAAGCAGCTGACTGCGACGCAGGTACTGCGTGTAGCCTGGAGTGAAATTGCGCCAGACTCGGACGAGCTTGTGCGCTGGCCAGGACTTGTCGAGATTTCAACGGGAGTCGTTATAGCGCCGGTGGCGCAAGATATGCCACAACCTTCCGCTGGCTTGGGCCTGCCCCCTCCTCCTCCTGCCACAATTCGGACAAGCAACGCCACTGACTTGCCGGAGCAAACTGCATCGACAACAGCAATGGCAGCAACTGTAACCGAGATGACAGCGAGCGCGCGCACAGAGCTCAATGATCGCCTCGCCAAGCGATTTAAGCTGTTGCAAGAGTTCAACTCGGCGATCTCGCGCGTGCTACCGCTAGTCCAGTTTGGATCTTCTAGAAGTGTGGGGAGCGACCAAAGCTTGCAGCAACTAGGCGAGCTTGTAGCAGCGCAGCGACATCGCATTTTCAGCACTGTCAAGCGCGGTGTGTGGGACGTAGCGCTGGCGAGAACCTCCGTATCGACGAGCCTAGCGACCATCGAGGTAACGTTCAACCGGCCCAAGGCGATGCGCCACCGCGCCTCTCACCAAGTTGATGCGGACGCGCGCGCGACGCTTTTTTCTCAAGCCTTCCGCCAACTGAATGCCTTGGATGCCGCGCACTTTCGCCGCCCGAACAATCTGTACCACGTGACGTTCCTCGGTGAGAACGCACAGGATGCTGGCGGTCCGTACCGCGAGACACTCGCGCAGTTCTGTGAGGAGCTCGAAAGTGCGCAGCTTCCACTTTTGCTACCGACGTCCAATGCGCAGCACAACGTTGGCGCTGCGCGTGATAGGTGGGTACTGAATCCTGGCACCCCTCTGTCGTCGCCCACGATGGCTCAGCTGCTGGAGTTCCTCGGCAAGTTGCTTGGGGCCGCGCTGCGCAGCAAGAACTACTTAGCGCTGCATCTTGCCGTGCTCGTGTGGAAGCCGCTTGTGGGTGAGCGCGTGACGCTGGATGACCTGGCGTCCGTGGACTCCATGATCGTCAACTCAATGCGACAGATGCGCACGATCGACACGATGGGTGTGACGGAGGAGATGTTCGAAGATATTGTCATGGAGATGTTCACGACACTGTCGACTGACAATCGCGTGATCGAGCTGGCGCCGGGTGGAGCCTCGCGGACAGTTACTTTTGCATCGCGAGGCGAATACGCGGACCTTGTGGAGCAGTACCGACTGCATGAGGGCGACGATGCAGCGGCTCTGGTGCGTCGAGGAATGGCCAAGGTTGTTCCCGCCAAACTGCTTGCTCTGTTCACGGGCGCCGAGCTGGAGACGATGGTCTGCGGCACACCAGAGGTGGACATTGACTTGCTCCAGCGGTGCACTGAGTACTCGGGCTGCAGCTCGTCCGACACGCATGTCGAGCGGTTCTGGAACGTGCTGCGGAGCTTTACGCATGAGGAGCGCAGCGCCTTCCTGCGGTTTGTGTGGGGCCGCGCACGACTACCGGCGAACGAGAAGGAGTTCTCGCAGCTGTTCAAGCTGCAGTCGTTTAGCATGCCTTCGTCGTCGTCTACGTCGCGGCGCCGACGGGGCATCGACGACTTCTTACCGGTGTCACACACGTGCTTCTTCTCGCTCGAGCTCCCGGCCTACACGAGTGAGACTGTGCTGCGCGAGAAGCTGCGCTATGCGATCTACAATTGCCAGGAGATCGATGGAGATGGTGACAGTGTCGCCGCGAACCAGCTTGGCTGGGAGGAGTAGGTCGTGCTTTGTGCGTCTGAGTAAGTCAATCGTCGAGTTGATTCATCAATGCATTCGAAGCGAGAAACGTTCCAGAGCGCAGAAATTGGCGACCAACAATTCACGATGCCGAACTCGCAGAGGCGATCGAGCTGAAGCTCAGGCCATGAGCACAATGTGGGCATGTATGTAAGTACAAACTAGCAGGATCAACTGTGCAAATAAAGATGCCCTGAAGTCGTGCTTCTTCGATACAGCAAGTGCATATTTTTTCCGACGCGCACTCTCGTCGCGCTGAGGGCAATCATCTTCCATGGAGGTTGGGTCTTGAAATGCCGTCGTGGGATGGCATCCCGATAGCTAGAAGCTTTTCGTGTTCATGTAGGTCTCACAGTGCAAGTTGCTACGCTTTCGAAATGCAAATCCGAATGCTTTGCTTGGTGAAATCATTTCCAGACAGATTCTAACGAGTAAAGCCACTGCTATGAGCTCACGACGTCGAATTAGCGCTCGTCTTTCGCCACCCATTGTTGTTGCCTCCGGTCTCATCGGGATCAAAGTCGTCGTCGTACTCCATGTCGTCGCTCTCCTTTTCGCTGGCACGTTTTTCGATAAGAACTTGCGTGGCATGGACCTGAAGCGGGGTATTCGATGATGACTCCAGCGAATGGGATGATGGTGTCGACGTATGCTGTGCTTCTGCTGTCGGCTCGCTGCCCATAGTCTTGGTCGGTTGAGTATGGGCCGATGTATGGGCCGAGGAGACTTGTTTGCTGTTGTTGCGCTCTGCAGCTCGCTTGTCTGCTTGTGGCTCTAGGGGACTCGCTGTCTTCGACACACCGACATTTTGCGCGTTGGCCTTCTCGATCCAGTGCGCTAACTGCTTCGCCATTGCTGCCAAACTCTCAGGCGCTTCGGGTCCGCCTACAATATGATTTTGGTTAGCTAGCTGGGTCATAAAGGAGCACACCACCTAACGGGAAACGTCCTTACCGATTGCAAGGGCATACAACTGCTTCAGATGGCCAGACTCCTTCGATGTTGACGTTGCACTCGAGGCTGGAGGTGACGTGATCTGCATGAGCGACTGGTACCGCTCCAACTGCTCTTGTAGCTCGCTAAGCTCATCCTCCTTAGAGTTCATACGGTCCGTGACCCAGACTGTCGCGGCAACGACATTGAATCGCAGTCAGTCAGCAGTTACCATCCACGCGTAGCGATACTTTGCGTCGCCCTACCGTATCCATCGCGGATGCGTTCGATCTCCTGGTCCTTCTCGATGGATTCGGCAAAGAGCTGCTCTTCCTTCTGTCGCGCTGCGTCACGCTCCTCGGTTAGCACCTGGATCTGCAATTGCAGCTCCTCTTCGCCTTCCTCCATTTCTGTGATTGTCTGCTGCATACTGGTCCGCTCTAGCTCGGCTTGTCTCCTCGCAGTTTCTACCTCCTCCTTCCATGCCTCCAACGCTTGAATCTTTCCTTCCAACTTCTCGACTTCCGCTAGGTAGCGCAATTCCTTGGTCTGCGCCTCCAACAGGAGAGCGTCGTTCGCTTGTGAGGTGCTCTCGCCAGCCGCAGCCTGACCGCCGTCTGGACTTGCTGGGCGACTATCGCTTGGTATTGATGCGGCCTCAGAGGCAGCTATTGCTGCTGCATCCGTTAGTGCTGAAGCGGCTAGCTCGGCCTCAGCCGCTTTGTGCTGCCAGTGCTCGACGCTCTGCTGAAGAGTAGTTATTTGCTTCTCCAGTTGTACTACGCTCGCCTTCAGTGCCGTCTCCGCCGATGCATTGACCTCGACTGTCTTCTTCAGATGCGCAATTTCATTCTGGAGCGCGCTAGCTTGCTTTGCAGCATCCTCCACCTGAGACTTTAGTCGCTCCTCCATGTCCTTTTCTTTCTCTGCTGCCGTAGCGCGCATTTGCTGCAACTGTTCGTGGAGCTGCTTTCCGAACGCTTCTTGCTCCTTGCGTGCCTGATCCGCTGTCTCGAGTTTTCGCTTGAGGTCCTCGACTTGCACATTCGCCGACATTAGTTCGCCATACATGCTAGCGATCTTGGACTCCTGGTGGCCGTCCTGCTGCTCCTTGTTTTGTAATTGCGCTCGCAGGTTTCCGCACAGAGCGTCGAGGTCCTTCCTACTCTGCTCGAGAGCCTCCATTGCGCGCTTTTGCTCAGAGCTCTGCATCGAGACTGTATGAACCTGGTGTTCCAACTCGCTGACTTTGCCTTCGAGTGCTTTTGCTTCTCGTCGAGCTCGCTCGATGTCGCTGCTTGCTTGCTGAAGATCAGATTGAAGCTTCGCTCCCTGAGCCTTCGCATCGCTTACTTGCTTCGTCTCAGACTCCAGCTGCCCTTTCAGCTGCGTGTTGAGCCCACGCAGCTCGGTGACCTGCTTCTCCCACTCGAGGCCCTCAGCTTTCAGCTTGGTGATTTCCTCAATCCGATTCGACAGTTCTTGCTGCTTCTCGCGTTCCACAACTTTAGCGCGATCCCACATCGACTTGGTTTCATCGAGAACTAGACTGGCTGCTCGCTGAAGATGTTGCAAAAGGCTCCGCACTTTGCCAGCCAGAACTTCCATTGCCTTTGCTAGGCTGTCAGTCTCCACCGCCGCTTGCCCGAAAACTTCAATTTGGAACAGTGGCTGCACTTCCCACTCCAAGCACGTGAGTCTAAGATAGCGACCAGAGAGAGTGCGCGTAGTTTTCCCGCTGAAAAACGCGACGTTAACCACCTGCTGCGAATCTGCATTGGCGTCGAAGTCGCCGACCACTTGCCAATCCTTCTCTGAACCACTGAAACTCGTAGCCACGCGGATTTTCTTGACCCAGCAGGATTTTGGTACGTTCTTGTCAGGTTCTGGTTCTGATAGGGGGATGCTTGCCGCTGGATGGGAGCTAATAGCAGCAGTGGATGGGTCTTGGCTGGTGGTGGAGTCGCCTGGTGCCTGATTCGTCTCAGAGGACGACGCTTCTGGTCTTGGAGCTGATCCTGGCCGACTTGGGTCTGCTACAGTGGCATTGCTTGGTGTAGGAGCTGGCATTGGATTCTTGATCACGTGGTCCATTGCTGCAAGTGCGAGGTACGACAAGAACTTGAGCGTGTCGGTGGGTTCTTTCCCTGCAAGTACGTTCGTCGCGGTAGCGGCGACGATAACACTAGCTGTCCCGCCGCTCTTGTCAGCCTCGTGCTTTTTGTTGAAAGTCTCCTGGACGAAGTCGAGAATCTTGGTGAGGTAGTCTGCGCGGTCAGTCTTGGACACGAGCTGTGCGTAGTCCTTTTGAGCAGCGGAGAACAAGTGGTCACCAAAACCAGTGTTGTGAATCACGATGGAGATGACGTCGTGCAAGAATCGAACGGGAGGACGCGCGAACAGCTTCACAGGGACGACATCGGTCTTCAGCAAGTCGACCCACGACATGACGTGGCTTAAGATCTCGTACGTGGCTTCATAATCACCAGAGATCTCGTCCAGCTTGTACTTTTGAAGTTCAGCCTGAAGGATCTCCCTTGGCTTCAACACGAATGTCGATGCCACGATAGGCGTTGGATTGCTCGAACGACTTTCTTGAGACTTTTCAGAGGTACGCGTAATGTCAAGGCCTCCGGACCCGTAAAGCACCCCGCCGCGAATGGAGACGGACTGGAAGACACGAGGCAACTCGAAGTCGATGACGAGTGACGGTGCTTTGTCCTGCTGATCTGGGACCCAATAGTGGGTGTTGTTGAGCCTTGTCAGCTTTGCGTCTTGCTTCCTTGACGACGTGCTAAGGCACTCATCGGGCACCGACTTGCTCTCCATGCCCAGTGCAGCCACCTCGCCTTGTCCAGCAAACTCGACAGTCGACTCGGTCGGTTCTTGCGACGCCCACGTCTTCTCCCAAGATGCAGCAACCTCCGAGAGTCGGTTTTGTGCTTCGGTCCATGCAGTTATCTGCTTTTTGTTAGTCTCCAAGGTCTCTGGAGTCTTGGTCTCTTCGAGAAGCGCAGTCTGAGCGACGGCATGCCTGATAAACTGTTTGATCACTTCTCCAAACTCAAAGGTTCGTTTGCGGTCCGTCTTGATCGCGTCCACGATGGCGGAGCGATGAGACCGGATCATAGAGAGGGTCATGGAGAGTCCTTTCTCGCGCTCCTCCAGTACCTGCTCCTCTTCTTTTGAAGGCTGAAGCGCTGGTGGTGGTGGCGCTCCTGCTACCACATCTACTGGCTCGGGTTTCTTGATGATCTTCAGGCTCTTCCGGTACCCTTTGAATCGCAGCAGCTCGCTCGTGAGGTCGTTTACGAGTGCGTTTTGCGTGCAGATCATCTCGTTCTCCAGCTTGAGCAGCTGGTCGCTCTCTTGTGCGATGTTCTGGAGCTTGCTGGCCATTTGACCCGCGGTCATATGCCGCGCAGCAGAATCGTCTCGCTTGACGTGTGCGTGCAGATTCTTAGTGGACTGGGTGGCACTGTCGAGCGGCGAGCAGCGCTTAACCCACAGCTCGACGTCCTTGTGCAGTGAATCCTTGAAAACCATGATGAGCGTCCGGTGGTCTTTTGCCTTCGCCTCCATCGCCTTTATCTGTTGCGCTGTAGCGAGCCAACGCATCTCCACTGGCTCCGAGCCCGCCGGGCTTAGCGGAAATGCAGTGGGTCCGGTGTCGAGATCCCGCAGTGCGCGCATAAGTAACTCGACGTCGCCCTTCTCCTCCAGCAACTTCCATTTACGCGTTCTCTCCTCTCGGATCTTCTGGTCGGCTAGCGCCTTCTCTTTGGCAAGTTTCTTGCGCTCCAGCTCGTGCTGCTTGGAGAGTTTGGCCTTGTCCTCCCACGTCTGAAGCCGGACGCGGTCCATTTCCTGGATCTGCTTCTCATACTTCTTGACAATCTCCTCCTTCTCCTTCGGGTCGAGGCCCAAAGTGGACTCGGTTTGCTCCGTCAGCTTCTTCTTGAGCGCCGCAATCTCTTCGTTTAGTTGGCTGATCTGGCTGGACGACTCGTTCTTCTTGGCGTTTACCTTGATCGACTTGGCGCGACTCGCGTACTTGAGCGTACTCAGCGTCTCCGGGAAGTTGATGTTGGCCGGTGACAGTGTCGCGAGCATCGAGCACAGACTGTTCCCTCCGAGCGACTCCTGCAAAACGCGTGTAAGCTTCGAGTTGCGGTACGGAATGAACACCTTCTTGCCCGCGCGTGAGGCCTCCACGAGTGCGTTGATGACGTTGCCTAGCGCGCTGAGAGACTTGTTGATGTTGGCGCCTTCCTTCAGCCGGTCGCCTTGAGCCCCAGTCGAGGCAGCGCGCTCCGAGCCGGCCAGATCCACCAGGTTAATCTTGGCGAACAGATTCTTCGTCTCGTCTTCCGAGTCCTTCTGGTGAATCTTAATGATGAAGATGGAGTGCGACCGCGAGCTCTCGGCGTTCATCTGTGTGTACCCGACAGTGCGTGCCTGGGCACCCTGTGCCATGAGGTCGATCACTTCCTCTCGGCTCTCGACGACACGCTCTTGCAGATCCTTGACGTAAATGCCGAGCACCGAATGCTCCTTGATCTCGAGCCCGCCCTTGTTCTTCTTGGAGTTCCCGCTCGCGTCCAGCAGGTCGTAGATGATCTCGTTGTAGATCTCGAAGAAGGAGCACTCGACGAGAAAGAGCTTGCTTGGGTTGGCGGCCTTCTCGGCCTTGATGCGCTCGAAGATTGCCTTGTTCATCCTCGGGATGAGGCCCTCGAGCGTCTCGTTCCCGCTAACGCCGCTCATGCTGAAAGTCTTGCCGCTGCCAGTCTGGCCATACGCAAAGATGGTGCCGTTGTAGCCTCCGAAGGCGCGGTCCAGAATGGGAGCCCCGATGTCCAGGAAGACCTGTTCCTGCGCCGAGTCGCAGCCGTACACAAAGTCGTACGCGAACGTGTGCTTCTCGCTCTGGTTCTCCAGGTTGGTCAGGATGGCGTTGCCGTTCTCGCTCGTGAAGCATGAGACCGCCTGCTCGCGCAGCTCACGCTCGTTCATGGGGCGGCAGCGCACCGCCACGCGGATGTTCTCGACCTCCTTCTCCTCCTTCATCGTGTCTCCGCTCTTTATCAATTGGTATGGGTCGGCTACTGTGCGGGATCTAGGACGACTTCAGTCCGTGCGCATGTTCGTGTGGAGATAGGAGCGTCTGGAGCGATTAGGACCAAACCCGCGAGTGCAATGGCGCGATGCAGTGGCGCGAGGAGCCGTCAAGTCCGCAACGCGTCGCGACTTCCCGGCGGCTCTAATAATAGTGGGGGAGAAACGCGAACAACCTGCAAGCTGGGCTGGGCTATTCGCAACGATGGCGTCGCTTGTGGTGCACGACACGGAGACCGGCGAGGAGCTGGAGCTACTGGTTTGGTCGCAGTGTCAGCAGCGAAGGCCGTCGGCGGGTCAGGGCCAGTCCAGAACAGGGAGGTGTCTGCGGCCGTCTACGAGCGTCGGCGGGCTTCCGAAGGCGAACGGAGATACTATTGCAGTTCCAGAGACCCAGTCGACGCGGCGACTTGGCGAGACAATCGGCTGGGGACAGCAGCAGCAGGCGAAAGTCGAGGTACCGTGCCTGGTGTGCTGCTTGTTCCCTCCGCGATCCTGTCTGAAGGGTAAGTGTGGTGCAGAGCGCGGAGCAGCGGCTGCGGACGTCGCTGCGCGGCGTGCGGCGCGAGCTGCAGCGCCGCGACTTGACGGAAGCGGGCCGCCGCGCGCTGCAGCTCGAGCTGCTGGACAAGACCAAGCGCGGGTACGCGCAGCACGTGCAGGCGCTGGCGGGCGAGGAGCTGGCACGCGAGCAGGCGCGGCAGGTGCAGCTGCGGCTCGAGCTGTCGGCGGTCGCGAGGGACCGGCTGCGGCGCCGCCACGAGCACGAGCGCGCCTTCCACCGCGCGCAGCTCGAGCGCGTGCGCGGCGAGTGCGAGCTCGCGCTCACCTCGGCCATGGCGCGCTTCAACCTGCTGAGGTGACGCGCTCGCGCGTGACGCCGCCGACGTCAGCACCTGCGGTGCATACAGTAGTAACAGCCGAAGACTGGATCCTGGATCCTGGATTTCTGAGCTGGAAGTGGTGGATCCTGCCGCTGGGAAGCAAGCTCGACGCCTCTATTGCGCGCGTGTGTGGCCGCCTGTCGCCGACGGCGCTGCACTTGCGCAAAGGACTCGCTGCGACTGCAGAACCGGTGCGTCAGTCAGCTGCCCGCTGGTTCATGTACCACGACTCGTGATCACGAGTCCCTAAGAATGGGGATGCGCTGGTTGGGTACGAGGATCCCTCCTGCCAGGAGTCCTGGTGCTGGACTCTAGCCTGGAGGGCCTCCGCCTCGCTCCGACTGTAAATTTTCGTCCAGTGGGCAGGCGACCTGGCCGGCGTCGAGCGAGGACACTTCCCCCTTCATCGCCCTGGCAACGAGGTCCACGTCCAGCCGCAGCGATGGAGCCGACGGCGGACAGCGACAGCGGCGCGAGGCGCTACGGCACCTTCGAGGAGGCCAACCACGAGCCCGAGCACGTGGACGTACTGTGGGTTCTGGCCGAGGAGCGGCGGCGACTCGAGAGGGAGGACCAGCGGTGGATCGTGCGCTGGCGGGTGGCGATCGGGTCCATGCTCGCGCTCGCGGCGGTGCTCGTGATCGGCCGCGCCGTGACGCACCCAGACGAGCTGGCGCTTCCCCCAAGCGCGGTCGCCACGCCCCCGTCCTCCGCTCGAGGCTCGGGTCTCGTGCGCTCCGTCAAGATCTACCCCGGCTCAGGCGCCAATTGGACGGACGTGCGCGCCGTGTTCGCGAGTGGACTCGAGCCACCCGCGTATCAAACCCTCGCCGATGAGACCGCGGACGCGTGGGCCACGTTCAACGACAGTCTGCACGAGACAGGATGGTCCCAGCTGTGGGTGCAGACGGCGATGCTGCTGCCGCAAGAGGCTCAAGAGCGAGCGCTTGGGAGCACGCGCCGCACCGCCATCATGTTCGCTGCCGGATACGCGGAGGGAGCGCTGACCCACGAGCGCATCGACCAGCACTACGCGAACGTATTCGCGACGCTCTTCCCAAACGCCGTGCGTGGAGACGCAGCCGAGCTGCAGGTCCTGGCCAGTGTGCGGCGCTTCCTTCAGCAGAACTTCGACTGGCTGCGGTCCCAGATCGCGTACTTCCACGAGCACCCGGACGAGCCCGACGCTTCGTATTGGTCGGGGATGGAGACTCTCGTGGCGCAGTTCGACGGCCTCGCGGCGGGGTATCACGCGTTCTCAACGAGCGAGACCCCAGTCTCCACGTTGGATCTCTTCATGCTCAATGCTGGAGGCGACATGGAGGACCTGATCTCGATGGTTACGGCTCGCGAGCAGGTGCAGCTCGCGCCGGTGACCGCATCTCTATACAGCTTCATCAAGAAGCTCAAGTGCTCGGCGCTCATCCGAGTCCTGCCTGGCTTCCAGGGCCTGCTCTGGGGTCACGCGACATGGGACGCCTACAGCGCCATGAACCGCATCTTCAAGCACGCTGAGCTGCCTGCGTTCGACGGCAGCGAGCGCAGGAAGACGTCCATGTCGAGCTTCCCAGGGTACCTGTCGTCGATTGACGACTGGTACATGTCGGGCTCTGGGCTCGCGGTCATGGAGACCACGAACGGCGTGTTCGAGCCGAGTCTGTACGCGGAGGTCACTCCAGAGAGCGTCTTGTCGTGGCTGCGATCCAAGTTCGCCAACCACGCCGCGTCGGACGGCGAGGCGTGGGTCGCGGCCTTCTCCAAATACAACAGCGGCACGTACAACAACCAGTGGATGGTGATCGACACGAAGCGGTTCGTGGTCGGCCAGGGCTTCCAGCGCAACGGCCTGATGGTGCTAGAGCAGCTGCCGGGACTGATCCACGCCGAGGATCTGTCGGACGCAGTCAACCGCGCGGGCTACTGGGCGTCCTACAACGTGCCCTACTTCCCAACGATCTACGCGCGCTCGGGGTACCTGGACGCGTTCCTGGCGTCGAACGACAGCGAGTCGTGGTCGCACTCGAACAGCTCGCGCGCGCTCATCTTCGAGCGGGACGCGCCGAGTGTGCACACGCTGGCGGACCTGAAGCGCGTCATGCGGCTCAACGACTGGCGCGAGGACCCGCTGTCCGACGGCCACGCGTCGCACGCGGTCGCTGCGCGCTTCGACCTCGAGACGGACCCGGCGCTGGCATCTCTGGACGGCGCGGTGGACGCCAAGGTCACGTCGCTCGAGCTCTTCGCGCGGCTCGCGTGCGACGCCGTCAGCGGCCCCACGCACGCGTCGAACCCCGTGTTCGAGTGGACGCCCGCGGCGCGGGCGCAGGCGCCGCACGCCGGCCTCCCGGCGCGCTACGACTTTGATTTCCAGCGCATGCAGCACGCGCAGCACCTGCCGTCGCTGTAGCGCAGAGTATGAACCTTAATCTAGTTGCAGTGAACCCATATCCGTGTCTTCGAGCGATCAGCTTCTGTGGGCGTGACAGCAGCTACTGGACTCGACGGCAGCTCGCCTGGACGCCGCTTGGCGCTGCGCAGGCCGCCAGCATCGTCCTCTCGCGATTTGCAGCGCTGCGCCTCGGTCTCTATCCCCCCGACGCGCCGCCACTGGCGGCCAGCCGCCTGCGCATTCTCGCTGACGACCTTCGTTCGCACATCTTCCAGAACATTCGCGTGTTGTCAACGAAGAGTGGAAAACCTCGAGATTCATGTGAGGTTTTTCCTTTTTCGCTTCAACGTGTGAGGATAAAACCTCGCTGTCGCAGTAAAACCCCGCAGCGATCTTGAAAATGTCCTGGACAATCCCGCCAGTCTTCGATTGGAACACGAACAGCGTACGGCGGAGGTAGGCGATGGGTCTATGGGGCGTCGGCGCGGCCTCCTGCTCGACTGGTGGCCTCCTGCTCGGGCGCAGTGGACTGACGGCCGTGCGACTCGTTGGCGCGCAGTGTCACTAGGCGGAGAAGCGATGGCGGAGCAGGACAAGAAGGCGATCGACGTGTCGGGCGACGGCGGCGTGCTTAAGGAGATCTACCAGGAGGGCACGGGCGAGGTGCCTCCCGCCGGCGATGAGGTTCGAGGTACGCGCTCTGGGTGCTGTTGACCGAAATGTGGGTGTGGTCGAGAGTGGCTGACGACTGGCGACTGGAATTGGCCAGCGCACTACACGGGCACGCTGCTGGACGGCACCAAGTTCGACAGCTCGCGCGACCGCAACTCGGAGTTCAAGGTGCGTCTCTCTCGAGCGAGCCTTAACGCATCGGGCAGATAACTGACGGCGGTGCTTGCGACGTCGTATGGTAGTTTGTGCTGGGCAAGGGCAACGTGATCAAGGCGTGGGACCTGGCGTTCGCCACCATGCGCGTTGGCGAGGTACGCGACTCGCGCGAGAGTCGATGGAGACACTGATCTAACGACTAACGCATGACAAACCCCCTTGCAGAAAGCTGTGCTCACGTGCGAGCCTCAGTACGCGTACGGGGAGAACGGCAGCCCGCCGAAGATCCCGCCGAACGCGACGCTCAAGTTCGACGTGGAGCTGCTGGGCTTCAGCCCCAAGGCCAAGGAGATGTGGGAGATGGACGCCGACGAGAAGATCGCCGAGTGCACCAAGCTCAAGGACGCGGGCACGGCCCAGTTCAAGGCGCAGAAGTTCACGGAGGCGGCGGCCAAGTACAACGAGGCGGCATCGTACATGGAGGACATGTACGACGTGTCGGACGAGGACAAGAAGCGCATGAAGGACCTGCAGACGACGTGCTACCTGAACGCGGCCATGTGCTACCTGAAGCTCAAGGACTACGCGGAGACGGTCTCGATCGCGACCAAGGCGCTCAAGAACGACCCGAGCAACATGAAGGCGCTGTACCGCCGCGGTGTCGGCCGCATGAACCTGAACGACCTGGACCGCGCCAAGGAGGACCTGGTGGCGGCCGGCAAGATTGACCCGAGCAACCGTGAGGTGCGTCGCGAGCTCGAGTTGCTCAAGAAGAAGATGAAGGAGGCCCGCAACAAGGAGAAGTCGGTCTTCGGCGGCCTGTTCAACAAGGTCTCGATGTACGACGACAAGTCGGCCGTGGAGGTCGAGCCAACGCTGGACCCCAACAACCCGAAGGTGTTCTTTGACATCAAGATTGGCGAGGAGGACGCCGGCAAGGTAGTGATGCAGCTGTACAAGGACGTGTGCCCCAAGACGGCGGAGAACTTCCGCGCACTGTGCACGGGCGAGAAGGGCGAGACGGCGGCGGGCTTCCCGCTGCACTACAAGGGCAGCGCGTTCCACCGCGTGATCAAGAACTTCATGATTCAGGGCGGCGACTTCACGAACGGCGACGGCACGGGCGGCGAGAGCATTTACGGCGAGAAGTTCCCGGACGAGAACTTCCGCCTCAAGCACACGGAGCCGGGCCTGCTGTCGATGGCCAACGCCGGCCCGGGCACGAACGGCTCGCAGTTCTTCATCACGACGGTGCCGACGCCGCACCTCGACGGCAAGCACGTCGTGTTCGGCAAGGTGGTCGAGGGCTTCGACATCATCACGCGCATCGAAAACCTCGAGACGGACAAGGGCGACAAGCCAAGCGAGCCTGTGGTCATCGCCGACTGCGGCATGGTCGACGCGACGCCCTAGAGTCGATGCGGGTCCTTGGCGTGTCACGCACTACATACAGTACAGCTCTTGTGGGGGGGGGGGGGGGT
>JAADXX010000171.1:0-42006 GCA_023338025.1 Phytopythium oedochilum | reverse complement strand
GCAGGGTAGGACAGGTGAACGAGTGGCTCAGAGCCACAGGGACCACCCCACTAAGCTTTCTGAATCAAACTCACTTTTGGTTTTGCAATCCCGACCCGAAGCCGTCTTCGTCCAAGCTCCAAGCGCTCCGAACTCCAACAGTCTACAACACGCCGCTTGAGGCGCTTGACTGCCAGCTGCCGAACGACTTCGCCGGCCTTCTCGTTGGCGACGGCCTTGGCGACGATTGCGCCCTCCTCTACAGCGCGCCGATGCTTCCAGTCGTCGACTTCGGCCAGCGCGTCGTCCAGCAGCTGGTCCTTCTCGGTGTACGCCTCCTCCACTCCTGACTTTGCCTTGGCTTCTCGATTTTTAGCTTTCGCTCCGTCTACATATTGTGTTACAGTACATACAACACAGTCAGTTATGACGAGGCAGCGAGCACTTCATGCATGCGCGTACCGACAAGTAGATTGAAGCGGTTTTGCGCAGTTTTCGCGCCAAGGTTGTCGCGCGAGAAGTCGGAAAACGCCACAAGAGCCTTGGCGACCACCTCCCACTGCGACATCACGGTGCCGTGCTTGCCCTGGAATGGCTTTACAGCCAGCACCTGCTTTAACAAGAGGATGTCGTCGGCCTCGCTGAAGTTCTTACGTTTGCTATCCATGGTCGATTTGCAAAATGACAAGGAGCACGACAAAATGCAATGGCTGAGGGTAATGCACGGATTCACTGGCCGTCGTGAAATGCTGTGAAAATCTGATGAAAATGACAGCGGGCGAGGTGTTTTAAACACCTGGCTGATGAAAATGGCAGTGAAAATGGCCACCGAAAAGTCTCTATTGCGGAGCAGATTCCCTCTCCTGTTCAAGGCGTTGCATTGACGGGCTGCTGCCATTGTCGTGTCTTTAACGGCGAGGAATGCAGTACGTGAGTTGATTGCCGTCCCTTTGCCGTTCTGGCTGGTGCAAGAGGCAAAGGACGCATTCGAGATATTTGTGGTGCAGATGCCGAGGCAGCCAAATGGAATCTTTCTCGCCCCATGCCAGAAGATACTTTTGGAATATCTATTTATCTCAATTTTTGTATATTGTAGAAGACGATATTCTGCCAAATAGCTAACTTCAAATAATTTTTGCACAACGATTTTCTAGTTACAAAGCACGGTTTTGTACGGCGATATTTTTGTAACCTGCAGCAGGGAACCTGGTCATTTTGATGAAACTAAGAACAAAACACGGTGTAATTGTAATTTGGATCTAACAAAACAAGGTGATTTTGTGTTTATCTTGCCATTTGTATTTGAGCTGTGCCTCAAACAACCAGACAACGATGCCCCAACCCTCATAAGAAACCAGTTCGAGAAATCGATACGTAAGCCTTTGATAACGAATCGGCAACTACAATTGATTCGTCATAGCTTGTAGCGATGGTCGGAAAATTGAGTAGAATTTGATATATTGCTCAAGCTGAGTTTCCTCTGGGCCGGTCGGCCCCAGATGGGCAGGTCGGATGGCATGCCTTCCTCGACTCCGAAGCAATCACAACAAATAGCACCTTGATCTGCTCACTTCGCAAGCTGACCGCCGCGTTGTCTACGGTAGAGGCAGCCGCCAGCCAGGTTGTTGTTTGCCTCGAAGGTTGAGCCACAGTCCGCTCTCCAGTAAAGTCCGCGGCGAAAGGTTCGGTTCACTCCCGCCTCGTTTCTGCCCGTCCGCGCGACGTCACGACGGGCGCGAGCAGTCGACAGCGGCTGGTCGTGGCTCTTCTCTCCACGCGTTTAACCTCTCTTTGACTCGCTGTTTGTATAAAACTAGGTTTTATTCCCCGCTTCCTCCCTCCCGCGACAAAGACACCCTCGCCCGCACACTCGCGGACTTTGGACGGCCGACGTGGCGGACGGACGAAGGCGCCGGCGAGAAAGGAACGCCCCCCCTCGCACCACCAAGCCGTCGACCGACCGACCGACAGCTCGCGCGCCCGCCACTTGCAGCGCCGCCCCGAGCCGATTCTGCCGCGCGCGCCGCGACCCCTTCCAGCCGCGTAAGCCCGCTCGCGAAGGCGCGCCCCCTGTCGCCCCAGCGCTAACGAACGCGCTCGGCTGTCTCTGTCCTGCAGACCTCCTTCCCCCCTCCGTGAGCGTCGCGGGACTCCTCAGCTGAGGCCATGTCGCGGAAGAACCTCAAGGCGGCCTCCATGGGCGGGAACGACGTGCTCACGATCGACCAGCTGCGCCACCAGGACGACTGGGTGCTCGACACGGAGCGCTACCGGTGTCATGTGTGCACGCGCAACTTCACGCGCTTCCGGCGAAAGCACCACTGCCGCAAGGTGCGCCAAGTATGTCGCGCGCTCGCCTGGACGCGGAAGGCTAACTCGGTCCGCGGTGTTGTTCCCCCCTTCTTCTTCTTCTTCTTCTTCTTCTAGTGCGGCGAGGTCGTGTGCGGTAACTGCACGCTGAAGAAGGAGGCCGAGCTCCCGGTCATCGGCCGCTCGCTCGTGCGCGTGTGCATGTCGTGCATCCTGTCGCACGCCAACGGGCAGGCGAACCCGCAGGCGGCCCCCGTGCCGACCGCGTCCTCGTCGTCGCCGCCGCCGCGCGAGGAGCAGGCGTGGGATACGAAGAACTTCCACTCGCCGACGGGCAACTCGGAAGGGGACCTGACGCATTTCACGCGCGACTTCCACCAGCCCGAGTTCGACTACCCGCTCGACTTCAACTGGGACCACCCGTGGCCCAAGCCGCCCGTCGTGTCGGGCGAGGGCGAGCGCCTCGATGTGCTGCGCGGCTTCGACATCATGGACACGCCGAGCGAGGACGTGTTCGATATTATTTGCGACCTGGCCAGCAATGCGCTCAAGAGCCCTATTGCCGCGGTCAGTCTGCTTGACGAGGACCGCGAGTGGTTCAAGGCGAGCGTCGGGCTGGCCCAGAACGAGGTGCCTCGGTCGGTGTCCTTCTGCGCGCACGCCATCATGTCGAAGGAGCCGATGGTCGTCATGGACACGCTGCTCGACAAGCGCTTCGTGAAGAACCCGCTGGTGACCGGCGCCGCCAAGATCCGCTTCTACGCCGGCGCCCCGATCTGCACGCCCACGGGCCACATTTTGGGCACGGTGTTTGTGTTTGACACGCAGCCGCGCAACTCGTGCGATATCGCGACGCTCGAGAAGCTGTCGAATGTGGCAATGAAGAACCTCGAGGACCGCAAGAACGCGGTGGCGACCCCGATCGACAGCGTTGATGCGGAGCCTGTGCAGGCGATGCCTCGTTCGACCGAGCCGCTGCGCGGGTCGGGCATCGGCATTGCGAACCAAGTGGTGGCCGCGCCGGTCATGCAGTCGCAGTCGCAGGACCTCGTGGCCGCCAACGTGGGAGACGGACAGGTGACGGCGGGCCCGAAGATGGAGACGATGCTGATGGACCTCTTGTGCCGCACGACGGAGACGCAGCAGCAGTTAGCGACGCAGCAGGGCGCCATGTTCCACACGCTGAGCCAGCACACGCAGGATATCGACAAGCTCGCGACAGCAATGGCGCGCATGGAGGCGAAACTAGATTCCCTTGCGGAGTAAGGCGGAGGTCGGCGCCGCGCACGAAGACTGGTCCTGCTCTGTGCGCACGGATGGAGCGGAGTGGGAGGGATTAGCGCGTTGCGACGTGGCGCGGCGTGGGTGGGGACCGTCCGCTGGACGGACCTTGGCTGCGTTCCCCCCTGTCGTTGCCTCGCTCGCTCGCGCGGTTCGCGCTCGGTCTAATTTTATCCCACCCAGATTGTAGTGTATAAAGTCGTTTGTCTTCGTTCCTAGGCGCTCGTGCATCTCCATTTCTGCATATCGTAACGCCCCAACCTAAGACACGCCTCGCTTCAATCTGCTTGCTTCGTCTCCCGTGACAGACGCGGCGGCGGCGGCACCTCGCCGACCAAAGTGTCGACGGAGCATTTGCACTGTACTCGTACAATATAAATCCGGCAAGGTGCGATCGCCCGTTTATTTGTGGTTTGACCAATTTTGACCAAAAACGTTCTTCTCAACCCGGCGGCGGTGCGTCGTCAGGCACAGTCGAGAGAGGCTGCTTGCTGGAGGGAGAAGACGACGACGACCAGGGCGACCATGGCGGTGGGCTCGCACCGGCTCAAGGAGTACCGCTACTACCTGAGCAGCGGCGTGAGCACCAACATCTCGATCAAGATCTCGCTCGTTGAGCTCGCGCCGGTGATCGGGCTCGTGAGCGGCGCCAAGGCCGCGGTCGACGGCGACGCCCCGCCCAAAGCGGCGCAGGCGTCCGCGCTCGAGCAGCTCTCGGGCACGTCGTCCGACTTCCGCAACTCGTCCGTGAGCGAGATGTTCATCACGGCGCAGATCTTCTCGGACGGGCTGCCGCTACACCCGATGGTCATCAGGTGCGGCGCTCAGTGTGCGCGCGTGCGTGGGTCATGATGCTAGAGTACCGACCTGTGTATGTGTGTGTGTGCGCGCTGCCTGAGCAGCTCCAAGGGGCCAACCAAGTGCAGCGAGTCAACCATTTACTGGAACGAGTGGGTGTCCTTCCCTGTGCGCTACCGCGATCTGTCGCGCAACTCGCTGCTGTCCATCACGATCTGGGGCGTCGGCTGGGTGCCGGTCGGCGGCACGACGCTCTCGTTCTTCTCCAAGAAGGGCGTGCTGCGTGACGGCATCCAGTGCCTGCGCATTTGGGAGGGAGTCGAAGCCGACACATCGCCGTACACAACGACGCCCTCCGAGATCGACGACGAGTGGATCCGCCAGGAGTGCTTCCGCCTCGACAAGCTCCGCGAGAAGTACGAGCGCAAGGAGATCACGCGGAACGAGTGGATGGACAGCGTGACAGACCGGCGCATCGCGAGAATCCGGCGCGGGAGCGAGCCACCGGGCAAGAAGGACCCTCTCGGCCCGTTCTGCTCGTACCGCGAGGACCCGCTGCTGTGGATCGAGATGCCCTATTTCGGAGACGTTGTCGTGTACGAGGAGGAGCCGTACTCTCAGCGGAATTTGACGTCGTCGTACGCTGCGGACATGGGCGCTCGACGGTTGAACCAGTTTGGCGGTGCCTCGACCACGACATCTGCGTCGCAAGGAGCGTACAACGACTCGTACACGCTCAGCGGTACCTACGACTTGTCAGCGCCTTCACAGGCCTCTTCGTCCAGGGAAGGATCTGGACTCGTGTCGGTGTGGGACCCAGACCTCAACGAAGACAACCCGGCGGAGCGCAAGTACCGTCGCTTGGCGCGTGATATCCTGCGTGGCTCGATCGACCCGAACCTCAAGCCAAGCCGAGACGAGAAGGCGCGTATTGAGCAGCTTTTGGTCACACCGACCGACAACCTCAAGAACGAGGACAAGGATCTGCTGTGGAAGTTCCGCTACACGCTCACGGACAACAAGAAGGCGCTCGTCAAGTTCCTCCTGTCGGTGGACTGGAAAGACGAGATGGAGGTCAAGCAGGCAACAGAATTGCTGCACCAGTGGTGCGAGATCGATATCGCCGACGCGCTGAAGCTGCTTGGCAGAGAGAAAGAGTTTAAGCACGAGATCGTGCGCAACTTTGCCGTATCGACACTGGCACGGGCGAAGAACGAGGACTTGCTGGACTTTTTGCTGCAGTTGGTGCAAGCACTTCGCTACGAGACGCCTGGCCCAGCGACGATGCCACCGTCGTTCCGCGGAGAAACAGACGACACTAGCAGCATTGATGGGTCGCTGACGAACGAGAAGCTGGGGCCTCTCGCGCGATTCTTGATCCAGCGCTCGAGCAAGAACTTCCAGATGGCCAACTTCTTCTACTGGTACCTGAAGGTTGAGTCGAGCGACCAGTCGAGCAACTCGGAGATCTTTACCGTCGTGCTCAACCAGATGATGGAAGAACTGAAGCGCGACGAGGAGAACCGATCCGTCTATGATATGCTCATGCAACAGCGGGAGTTCATGGAACATATTTTGACCATCCACAACCGTGCCCGCGAGGAAAAAGGCAAGAAGGACCAAAAGGAGGAAAAGCTGCGGCAGTTCCTCAAGCAGTATTCGTGGCAGAAGGGGACGGTTATCCGTCTCCCGCTCGACCCAACCGTGAACCTTAGCGGCATTGTTCCCTCGTCGGCCAAGATGTTCAAAAGCGCCATGTACCCAGCCGTTCTTCAGTTCCAGACAGTCGTGCTTCCGACTGAGCACCATCAAGGATCATTAGCGCACGCGAACGACTCGCTCGATCCTCAGCAGCCCTTGCCGCCGGCGATGTTTGGCGCAAGCGACTCGAGTATCCTCCGCGACTCGGTGTCTTCGAGGATGATCAACTTTCTGCATCGCGCGAAGGAAGGGCCGATGTACAAGTTCATGGTTAAGAACGGAGACGATCTGCGCCAGGACCAGCTCATCATGCAAATGTTCATCTTGATGGACCGCCTGCTGAAGAAGGTCAACCTGGACCTGAAGCTGACGCCGTACCGCATCCTTGCGACAGGCGCGAACGACGGCTTGATGGAGTTTGTGCAGGACTCGTTCCCGGTCTCGTACGTTGTTTCGCACTTCGAGTCGCCCCAGATCTTAAACTTTCTCCGGCGGCACAACCCGGACCCTGGCGCCGAGTTTGGCGTCGCACCCGAGGCGCTCAACACATACGTTAAGTCCGTCGCAGGCTATTGTGTGCTGACGTACTTGCTGGGCATCGGTGACCGCCACTTGGACAACTTGATGATGAAGGCGCAGGGGCACATGTTCCATATTGACTTCGGCTACATCTTTGGCGCCGACCCGAAGCCGTACCCACCGCCGTTCAAGCTGACAAAGGAGATGGTGGAGGGTATGGGCGGCCCGGCGAGCGAGCACTACTTGAGGTTCACGACGTATTGCTGCCAGGCGTACAACTGGCTGCGAAAGAGCGCAGACCTGATCTTGAACCTGTTGAACCTGATGGCCGACGCGGGCATTGAGGAGTTGTCGAACGACCCGACCACGACGCTGCAAAAGGTGGAGGAGAAGTTCCGTCTGGACTTGACGGACGAGCAGGCCGAACAGTTCTTCCTCGGGCTGATCAACGACAGTGTGTCGGCGTTGTTCCCGCTCATCGTGGATATGATTCACAAGGTCGCGACCAAGCTCAAGTAGTGCGCCTGTGTGATCCGACCCGGTCAAGTGCGGCGCGGTCTCCCCCGCGGCAAGGACACCTGTGCAGCGAACAAACTACACGGCACGAACCTGCAAAAATGGGTCACGTCGACTAGATCGTTGGTCTCGTAACTTCACACTATAATGAACTGTAAGCAGTTCTTCAACAAGCTACGCTATGAAAGCCTAGCCAGTCGACCCGACACATCGGGGGTCTCGCTATAGTCCGAGACGCAAAGCCGCCTTGAGCGCTGTCGCTGGAAGACCGACTCTCAGTTTCTCGCTGTACTATCAGTTAGGCGGCTTCTTCATCCCCAGCGGACTTGGCGATGCCATTAGCGTCAAGTTCACTTGGCGGAAGTCGCGCAGCACGACGAACTCTTCGATTGGCTCACCGGCCCCTTTTATTCCGCTTGCATCTGCGTTCGCGCCCCTCTTTGCTTGCAGGTGCTGCTGGAACTGCATCTCGAGCATGTGTCCCAGGCGTATGGGCCGTGGAGACCCCTGAGGACTTGACCGCTTGGCGTGCAGGGGAGAGAATAGAGGCGACGCCAGTCGGGACTTTGCCAAACGCCCAGCATTGCTCGGTTGGGCACGACCTATTGGCGACTCGACAGCCCTCGGGGGAGACGAGATCGAAGGCAGCCGCACCGGGAGCGCCTGCTCCAGCTGTCTCTCCACGTCAATGACGGAGCACACGTAAGCCAGCTCACGCTCATAGGACACGCCACGAAGGCGCTCCACGGCGCAGTCCGCGTCCCCAAGCGCGTCGGCAAGCGCGCAGAAGGCAATCTCTTCGCTGACATGAGGCAGCACGGCTCGGATCGCGCATGTCGATCGTGTGACGCTGCGGCGAGTAGGAAATAGGTTGGTCGCGAGCGAAAGAAGCTCCTCCCAGTGCTCGACACACGGAGCAGCAGATGGAAAGTAGCCAAGCTGGATCGTCACAACCATGGCCCATAAAACAACAGGTTGTTAGTCACCGCGGCAACGGCCACCCCTCATGCATGCACCTGCCTGGTTGAACGTCGCCATAGACCGCAGGCGACGGATATCCGGCCGTTCCTTCTCGGGCGACAGCAGTTCGCTCTGTGTCGTCCCGCGGATAACGTGGGCCGAGTCGGGCGAGAGACCTGGTGGGTGCGCGTCGCGGGACGGAGCGTTGCGCAACTGCTTTATCTGGTCCAAGGCCGCTTGCTTCCTCGCTTCAAACTCTGCTTGTCGCTGTATTGCAGTGTCCAGCCCACTCTCTTCCAGCGCTTCCACTGGCGCACTCGCGTCGGAGACGACGGCCTCCCTGGCTGTACTCGGAGTCGCGGAACCAACGACTTCCGGCGCTTGCTGTGACCCTGAAATGGGTCGCGGGCGAGAGAGAGGGCGACTGAGCTTCCGCGAGGCGATCAACGGCATCTTCACTTCTCCTGCATCTTCTGTCGCGGAGGATCCACTCGACGGCGCCTGGCGCTTGCGACGAAACATGCGCTGCAGCTGCCGCACTGCGTGGTCATAAAGATTGACCCGCACCTCCTCAATAACCTGACGAACCGATTTCTCTAGCAGAAGCGCGAATTGGTCGTCGTAGTTGCCGCGCAGCTCTGTCAGAGAGACCGGCGGACGTACGTGGCGGTTCATATTACGCGCGCGTTTGTACTCGGCGATGCATCGCTGGCTGTCGCCCAGAGCCTGGAAGCACAAACCGAGCTTGTAGTGGAGGGTGGCAAGTAACTGCGACTCCTTCGCGAAGTTCAAAGCCACCGGATAGTACTCAGCAGCGAGTGTGTAGTCCTCGTGCTGGAAGCACTTCTCCGCCACGCCCAACCACAGCTCCAGATACTGCTCATCCATCAAGTTACCGTCCTGCACGAAGCCCTTGGCGACAACCACACGGGAGAACGTGGCAGTGGCTTGGACGTAGTCCCCACTCGCTTGCTGGCATTGCATCTTCATCATCCAGTAGTCCACTGGCTCGTACGCGAGATTATCGACCGCCGACAATGGATGCAGTCGAGGATCCGACTTGGCATCGGTTGGAACTACAGCGTTAGCCGAGGTCGCGAGTGCAATGACCTTGTCGATGCACTCACACGCCTCGGTGAACATCTTGAGGCGATGAAGGACCTGAAAGTGCACAAAGAGCAAGTTCATGCGGTCTTTGTCGCAGAAGCTCGCGAACTTGGTGAATAGCTGGCGGAAGATCTCGTCGGCACGCTCTTGATTTCCAAGCTTTGGATGCCAGAACAAGCAAAGCGCGAATCGTAGCAGCAGTAGCGGATCGGCCATGCTCTCCATGAAGGCAAACGCGCGCGTGAGTGACTTGACACACCGCTCCAGGTGGAAGCTCGCCGCCGGCATGAACTTGCGGTTGCGCAAGAAAATGTCCAAATGTGCGTTACCCATGCTGTTCCAGAACTCGTGCGTGCGCGGAGCAGTCTCGTGGAGTGCCGCGGCGTGCTCAAGGAGAAGGATTGCCGCAAGACTCGTCCCTGACCACCGAGCATACCGCAGCCCGAGCTTAACTAGAGTGCCTTCGGTCTGGGACCCTGACAGCACCTGCTCTTCGAGCTGCAGACAACTGAGTTTCTCGACAATGCTGCGTCCGTTGACCCACTTGCTCCACGTTTTGTGGTATAATGATGCTGTCAACAAGAGGTTCTTGGGTGCTGACTGTCGGTGCTTGCTCTTTGTTGGCTTGTGAATGTGCGATGAATGGTCGTCGCTGTGAGGCTCAGTGCTGCTGGCACCACCGCTGACGTTGCTGGAGTCGGTACTCGGTCCATGTGATGTGGATGGACCCGATCCAGACAACTCAGGGAGAGCTGGGAACGATCCTTTCACGACACTTTTGCGGCGTGTTGCTATCTTGGCGTCTGCGAAAACCTGGCCCGGTTGACGAATTATGCTCGCCCGTCGCTTGCCTGGTGAATTGCGAGAATCCCGAGGCAGCGCCGGCCCTCCCCTCTGTGATGAACCCAGGGACGCAGAGTATGTCTTACTCAAACCCTTGGAGGAAGTGCTACTGTCGTTGGCTGCGCTGCTGGGATGCAGTGAGTTGGTGGACAGAGGCGCAGTGGGCTTATTACTCGTCTGTGCGGTAGCTGCCGCAACAACAGCAGCGGCTGCAGCTGCAGCGATTGTAGGGGCTTGTTCGTCCAATATTGACTCGCCAGTTGGTGCCGTGATGGTGTCGTACGCTGCCTCATGCCTCATTGCTTCATGAGTGGAAGGGGCGGAATCGCCACTTGTTCTGTCGGAGGTACTATCGACGACGAACCGCTCGATAACTGCAAGTCGGGAACGATCAGGCTGATCCGATTCGCTTGGAGCTATTTCGATAGTCAGAGATTTCTTGTCAGGCAAATCCTCTACCAGGTTCTCCTGGTATTCACTCGAGGGATCTGTCTTCTGTCCAAAACGCACGCTACCCTGTGGCTCATCGGTGATCTGAGGAGCTATGGGCCGAAGCTCATTGTCGTTGTCTAGGTAGCTGGAGGCAGAGTTTAGATTTTGCTCATGGACGTCGCCAACAGCGACCATGTCCCGATCAGGCATTGGCATGTCGATGGTCAGTTTCTGGATTGACTCCCGCGCAGAATTTGGTACCATAGACTCAGCAACACTGCCGTGTACGGGTTCCTCAGCTTCCATCGAGTTCGGTGGTGACAAACTGATCTCATGTGCTCGTTCAAAACTTGACTTGGTTACGATCGTATCATCAGCACTTTTGGGCCGAGGTCGAGACTGCTGAATAGGTTGATCATCGGACGCAGCCATAGTATAAGTTTCGCCTGCTCGAACTTGCATACCAGCCGACTCGGCACCACATTGCGCGTTGGGTTCCCCCATATCCGTAGAAGTCATCGTATCCCAGCATGTTTGGCGGCGAGAAGAGACGATGGGCGACAACTTTGAGCTTCGCCCCGGCGTTAGTGAAGGCGAGTTGTTGACGTCAGTCACTGCGCTCGTCTCCACCACCAAAGCTGCTGTTGGGACCGCCACATCTGGGTTGGTTACTGGAAGAAGGGTCTGTACTGGGTCTGGTGTTCTGCTTTGAGGGTTTGTCCGAGACTCGAAAACAATCTCAGGGTCGGCGGTACTTGAAATACTGTCTGGGGTATAACCATATTCATGGCTCCCCTCGCTTGTCGGTCGAGGAGAAGTGGGTGTACAGGCTTCAACAGAAGGCTGGAAATCTGCGACTTCATTGTCCACCAACAGCGCACTGACATCATTTCCAGAAGCTGGCGAAAGAGGCTTCTCGTGCAGTATAGCATCTTGAAATGCCTCTTGGACCTGTTCTTTTTCGTGGCTGACAACTTCACTCGTCACAACAGGCTCAACAGCAGCACCAAGCACAGGAGCAGACGCTGATGTCGCCAGGGGAGCGAGCGGCTCCACTCCAAATGAGTTCTGCCGTCGAGAACTGCCACTACGACTACTGCCCGACCGCCGAATCAAATTTCCGTCCTTGTCCCGCACAAACGAGCTGCGCCGCGCAGCCTGCGTCAATATTCGCAGCTTTTCCTGAAGCAGTGGATCGTCCTCATCGACTCCGCCATGTGACATGGGTCGCTCGTGAGTAATCTCAATGCCCATGCCAGGGAACGTCCCGAAGTCGTTGCCTTTAAGTACGCGCCGTTCAGTGTGGTCAATCATGCGTCGTCGAAGAAACTGTTCGCTCTCAGGAGGTGTCTTGACACCGAGGAACGCATGAACCGCAAATGCGGTTCTGACTGCAGTGTTGAATCGCGCACGGATAGCCTTAGGGTCAGGCAGCGGAGTTGCAGGATCGCCTTCCTCTCCTGGCTTCTCCAGCACAGCAAGCGCCGCTACAGAAGGCGATGAGGAAGCTACCGACTCGGGTTCTAGGATATTCGACGAGGATTTGGCGCGTGTCACAAGAAGCCGTTGCTTCCGCTCCTTCTCGCGCCGCTCGTACAGGCCCTTGTGTTTGTGCTTGCGCTCTGGAACGACGCGTCGAGAAGCCCCGGTTGAATTGGTAGTGACGCCATCGCTAGCTGTCGTGCTTTTAGAGACGAGCGAGGCTTTTGTGCTCACATTCGAGGTCGATCCACTTGGAACCACGCTCGTAGCGCTAGAACTGAGCTGCTCTTCGTAGTTTGTCTCTAGGTCCGACCGCCACACGGGCTTCTCATTCGAGAATGCCATGCGATGCAGCAAACTCTCGTCGCTGCTCTTCCGCAAGCGCCTTGACCGCGGGCTGACTTCCTCATGATCAACAGACGCACCACTGTCGCGTTCCTGCGCAGTAGCAATTGCTTCCATCGTGCGGAGCACCGTTTTCTTGGCACGCGCGGCTCGTTGGTCGTTCTTGGCCATCAAGTGCGGATTCTTCTGCTTGGAGGCGGCGTCCCGCGCAGGCATGGCTCGTGTGCGCTTCGCTACGTGCACTTCCGGCTCCCGACAAATGAGTTTGCCAATGTCACGGTTGCGGTTGCCAATAATGTCAATGTGGTCGATGATGCTGTTAGCCATCTCTTCCAACGACGGTGCAGAAGTGAACGTCGCATTCTCCGACGATGCCAACTGTGCTGGGGACTGGGGACGACAAATGTACTCGGCTTTCTGGCGAGTCACAAACAGCGAGAACTCGTTGTCCAGCTCATCGATGGCAAGAACTCGGAAGCCGAGCGACTGGGACACGCCTCCGCTGCTAGAAGTGACTGTACCAGTATCTGGACTGACCAAACGCAAGGGGGATACCGCGCCGGCTGATGGAGTTGAGCCTGACGTACCCGCTGTCACGTGGAACACGCGGACATGGAGTATTTTCTCCGCGAGCGGCATGCTTTGTGCCTCAACCACGAGGTAGTCGCGGCCACCTTGAGACGACGGCCGACTATCATCCCCGCGGCCAGATGCCGCCACACCGACCACGTTGGCTCGCATGGCGCCTCCAAGTTGATCCAAGGTGGCTTGAGCTTGCGAGCTAGCGGGTCTGGGCCATTTGCGGAATGTTTTGCTCGATGCAGCCGAGGCGGGAACCACTGCTTTCGTGAGAGACGACCGAACGTCACACGTGAAAGTACACACGCGCAAAATTAGCAAGCTTAGCGCGCATGCGATCAAAAGCAGCGACCGTATTATTAGCCGCTCCACGAAACCTCCTCACCCGGGTTGTCACGGTCAGGAACTGATTGACTGTGGGGCGATTCCAGGTGCAGGAGCGATACGCTACCACAAGGATCTTGAGGCAAACTCACCTGCTGAGTTAGCTAATAAGCGGATGCAACTCGTCGATAGCTTGGCGCTTGGAAGTAAAAAGAGCACGAGCAAGCGTTCCGACCGCGAACCAGGCTCCAATCAACGCCGCATTGCACAGACACCAGTTGATCGTGAGCTGACGTAACGGATCCATCTCGATGGCGCCGATGAGCCACGAAGCAGAGGCGCTGACAGCCTGCACGGACTTGTAGATACCAGCCAGTTGAGCGCAGAACGCCGGGTCTCGGTCCGCCATGCTACCGAGGAACCAGTAAACCCATACTTGACACTGCGCGTCATGCCATCCGTAGAACATGTACAGGAGGAACGGGGCGATACAGTCCCAGAAGTCCGCCGTCACATCGAGTCGCTCGGTGTTCCCGTATGATACGAAGGATGTCGATGCTTGGAAGTACCACCCGATGACCCACATCACGTTGGAGAGCACGGCCAGTTGGATCAACGAGCGCGTTGCGATGATGCGAACGTGTTGGCGGTGCAGCTGGGCTGGGAAAGTGCCGCCAGTATCCTCTGTAGTCGATTGCTGCTGCTCGTTCATGAATTGT
Source organism: Phytopythium oedochilum (assembly GCA_023338025.1). Lineage (NCBI taxonomy): Eukaryota > Oomycota > Peronosporomycetes > Pythiales > Pythiaceae > Phytopythium > Phytopythium oedochilum. The sequence goes on along the minus strand of JAADXX010000171.1, from coordinate 28,111 downwards.
CGGCCCCCAAGACCCCGATCAACAGCGTCCAGCTGCCTGACATGGCGATCAAGACTCGAGCCACAGACATGCGCTGCTACCATTTGGGTGAGCCAGTAACAGGCGCAGCTCAGGCCGCTCGTGCGCGCATTGAACACTGACACGTTGAAGAGCGAGTGGTATGTGTAAAACCAGTTGCTGTACGCGAACAGTGGCAGCAGACAGCACACGGCGGCGACCTTGCCAGCCGCAAGGGACCGATCAACATGGTCTCCGCCCCGGATGCCTCGCAAAGAAGCGCTCGAACCGGATGCGTAGACTACAGCAGCGCCAACAGGCTCTACGGGTGTGCCGTCCGACTTGACGACGTGCTTCGGCTGGAGAATGCAGCATCCCGCAAGGACGCATCCGGCGCACATCAAGATGAGAAATGCCGCATACATGGCTGGAGAAGAGGGCCGATCTAGCACATCACTCGCGCTCCCGACGCTCAGGAAGAAGCTGATAAGCCCCCCGGCGACCGCACCGAGGTTGAAAATGACCCAGAACCGACTGAGGAACTGTCCCTGCGTCGCCTTGGTCGCGTAGCTCATAATGATGAGGCCCTGCGCCGACCAGAGGAAGCCCGCCGAGAGCCCCAGCGCCGCACACGCCGCATAGTAAAGCCGCAGCTCGAGCGTAGATGGAGAGCCTGTGAGGCTCAACCTAGCCAGCGACGCCGAGTACAGAATGTAGCCGACGGTGCCGACGACAAGCGACGAGCGCACGCTGAGCGCCGCGCGCGCCAGCAGCGACGACGCGACCAGGCTCGAGCTTGCGAAGCACGCACAGACGACGGCGTTGCCCGCGTAGGCCACGGCGGGGTCGCTCAGCCCGCTCGCGATGGACGAGAGCGCGTTGAACAGGCCCGGGCAGCAGAAGCAGACGAGCGAGAGCACGAGCACCTGCGCGCCGGCATCGCGAAGCTCCATATCCGCGCCTCCAGGACGACGATTATAGTGTGATTTTTTAAAATAAAAACAGCGTGAAATTACGATATTTTATCGCTAATCATCAGCTTGAAGCACTCGCCTCGGATGGCTGCGTCTTGAGCACTGCTGGCGTCCCGTGAGAACTCTCGCTGCTTCACGGGATGCAATCGGTGCAGCTCTCGCCGAGGCAGAAGCTGGACTGGACAGCGGCGTGGTCAGAGACCGAGTACCCGCCGAAGGTGTCGTTGATGACCCTGGCGCCTTGGAGGCACGGATGGCTGCGGATGGGGGCGAAGATGTAGTCGATCTTGCCGCCAGTAATGCTGCCGTTGAATGAGCCACCGATCCAGGTGCCTCCGCCAGCGTTAGCTGCCGTCAGGGTGTCGTAGAGTGGAAGTGGCGTGTTGCTGCCATTAATGGAGGCCTCGGAGACCAGGTACTTGTCAGGCGCGCTCTCGGGGAGAGCGTTCAGGTCGCCAGTCATCACCACCACGTCGCCGTCTTCGCAGAAGTCGCCAAGGAGCTTGGCCACAAGCACCGCCGACTGGTTTTGGCCGAGCGCGATGTCAAAGTGCGTGTTGAGCATGCACACGACGTGGAACGACTCGTAGTGAAGGAACCGGCCGAGCACCGCAGCACGCAGGTACTGGAGGTTCCACGTGTTGGACGGGAGCACATCAGGAGTGTCGCTCTATTGCATCAGCACAAGAACCCCACGAGTTAGTCGCGTACACCAAACACTCGATAAGTGCTGCGCAGTGGACTCGTACCAAGGCGTAGGTCTTGTTGTCCAGCAGCCCCCAACGCGCGGAGTGATAGAAGATGCTGTCGCGCTCGTTGTACGTGCACTCGCCGGCGCACTCGCCAATGCCGTCGTACCCGAGATCCGTTTCGAAGTACGCGATTTGATCGGGGGCTCCTTCTTGAGTACCGATGAAGTCGGGTTCGTATTCACCAAGCATCAGGCGAATGCGGTCCTTACGTTGGTCCCAGCAGCCGCTCGGACACGGGTCGTTCGCCAGCGACGTGCGCAGATTGAAGCTCATGACGTTGAGAGATACGGTGGATTCTGACCCACTACGAGCTGCGAGTGTCAGCCCTGCAGCAAGAACGACCGCGACGACGAAAGGCTTGAGCATGAACACCATCGAAAGGATGTATTCCTCGACCGAGTGCGAAGATCAAGGCAAAAGCCAGAGTGAGCTGCTGAGGACTCACACAGTGTTTCCTCGCCATCCATGTCGATCGTCACACTTCGTGAGTCCATGATCAGCCCACTCGTGCTCTTGATGTGCGATCACGCAGTTGGGCGTGATCCTTGGCGTCCGGTTGAAGGTGAACGACTTTATTAGACGGAGGCATTCTCTGCGGTGTCGAATCAGATGCAGAGCTTTTGCTCAAGCACATGTGAACTGACGCGGGATGCGCAGCGTCGGGGAGTTGTCGAAGCTAAAGTCATTGAATTCGCTGTTTATACCAAGCAGCCAGTACAGCCGGTGCCAATGCAGAAGTTCGATTGCACGACGGCATGGTCAGAGCAAGAGTAGCTGCCGTTGAAGGTGTCCGTGATGACCTTGCCGCTCTGGAGACACGTGAATCCATCGTGGCGGCTGAAGATGTAGTCGATTTTGTTGCCCGTCACCTGGTTGCCGAACGATCCTCCGATCCACGTGGGTCCTCCTGCGCCTGCCACTGTCAGGGTTTCGTAGAGAGGGATCGGTGTTTTCTGGTCGGAGATCGGACCCGCGTTGACCAAGTAGAGAACGGCCGCGGTATCGGGACGTGCGTTCAGGTCGCCCGTCATGAAGACCGAGTCTTCTAGCTTGCAAGTCTGGTACAGAACGCTCGCGACGAGCTTCGACGACTGCTCCTGACCGCGGTTGATGTCGTAGTGGGTGTTGAGCATGCACAGCGTCCGTCCTGAGACGCGGTCTCGAAACCGCGCGATCACCGCCGCGCGCAAGTACTCGAGGTTCCACGAGTTGGGGCCGGCTAGGTTGGATGGCGTGTCACTCTGATGGATTTCATGCATGGGCAATAGTTAGCTCACTCAGTGAGTCTCACCCGCGCCCGCCGCCATTCCTTGTCTCACGTACCAGCGCAATGGTGGTGTTCGTCAGCAACTCCAGACGCGTCGAGTTGTAGAAGATGCTGTTGCGCTCATTCCACTGGCACGCAAGGCTGCCTCCCGCGCATTCGCCCACACTGTTATAGCCGAGATCCTTTTCAAAGAAATCGATTTGGTCTGTCGCTCCTTCTTGCGTGCCGATGAGGTTCGGCAGGTAGACCGTCAGCATCTCTCGGACCCGCTCCTTGCGTTTTGGCCAGCATCCAGCATCGCACGGGTCGTTTGCGAGCGTCGTGCGTAGGTTGAAGCTCATGACGTTGAGCGAGCTGGATGCTGCGTAGTCTCCGGAGGCCGAAAATGCTTGGATCGACACGAAGAGAGCGCTGCCAAAGGCGAGGAGCTTCCGCGACACCTTCATTATCGTTGCCTTGGAAGGAAGGTGGGTCTTGTGTTGGACGAAGCGAGGGAAATTGGGGAATGCTGGGACTCGAATGACATGAATTGCGGCTCCACTGAGGGGCGACGACGTGAAAGCCGTGGAGACACCGCTGGCTTCCACAACGAGGATGCCGCCTTCAACATGGGACGTTGACGTGCGATCGTGCACTCGGCGGAACGTCAAGGGAGTACCATGATGCATCTGATTATTTCAAGAAGATCAAGGCGCGTGTACGAAGATAGCGATCAGTAGATAATCTTCAAGCAGCAAGCTCAGTCGAATTTTCCAAATTGTAGAGCTATTTTAGCTGCCGACAGCACGGCACGATCTCACTTTTAGTTGACTCGCGAGCGACCACTTCGGCGCAGCTACATATATGCCGCGGCATCGAGTAACACTGAGCTGCTAACAGCAGCCTTACCATGGCGAGGAGTATCCGCCCGGACTCTCTCTCTCAGCTCGCCAATCAAGCCGAGCAAACGATCCGCGCGCGCGCCAAGACAATCGTCGACGAGATAGCCTACGCGCGCGCAGCTACCCAGCTCACGCTGCGTCTAAGTCGGCGTACGGTCCAAGCCGGATGGAGTGTTGTGCTCTTCTTCCACGTCTTCAATGCGGGGTATGCGCTGGCGTCGTCGTACCTCTACTACTACATGTCCAAGCCATCCATGGCGTACTACGTCGATCTGCTCCAGATGATGCCCCAGGAGAATCACAAAGTCTTGGTTGTGCTCTACGCTGTGCTCAGCGCCATGAACGTCTACAGTACTTGGCAAATGGTTTTCTACTCCATTTACTATCGCCATTTGGCGTTTGGTAAAGTCAAGCAGGCTGTCGCGGATCCGCTGCAGGAGACCCTCTTGGCGTGGACAAGATGGATTCCGTGCTCTGGTCTTGTGGCTGGGCTGTCTCGAGCGATCAGCGTACGCGGTGGGTGGTTCGACGATGTGCTGCTGCTCCGGGAAGTGGCCGAAATTGCGTCGCAAATCGTGCAGGCCCACAGCTCGAGTCGACTCATCAGCACCGTTTGGGTGAACCAGGTCTTTGCGGCGCTGATATTCCTCAACACCATCGCCAATATGCTGGTCCACATGATGCTGAAGAAGGAGGTGGGATGGCGCCGCTTCATATGCACGGCCGTCGACCTCACGATTGACTTCGCGTGGGGGGTTATACTGCCGGGCAAGATCATTTACCAGTACTTCACCCTCTTCGTGCGCAACAACTACCAGCTTCCGTACGAGTTCTCGTACTCGGACACCGCTATCATCAAAGGAATGCTCGAGTGCGACCAGTTCTTCGTAAGCTCGTGGCTGGATGCCGTCACGACGATCCTACCTTACTTGAACATGCTCTCGGGGCTCCGTAACATCAAACTCCTGCTGCAGCACGACATCGATACAATGATGGCAGCGTCTTCGACGGCAAGAGTCCAGCCGATCGTCCCGCATCAAGTCGCACCGCCGATGAATGACATATACAATGGCTCGCTCGGCCCTACAACTTCGGCTGTACCTATACCCCCAGCACGATTGGGATCGCTTTCAGAGGAGACAGCTGCAACTCAATCGGTAGCAGTACGCAAGTCGCGGTCGTGCCGCGGACTCGTGACCAAAGCAGTGTACGTGCTCATGCCACTCATCGGGCTATTCGTGCTGATCACGTCGATCATCGCGTCTCGATTCTGGCTCAGCGGTCTCAGCGACTGCGTCCCAGGATGTCGACTGCAGATGCGTCCGTGGTTCGCGACGCACTGCGCTTGCTCCGTACTGGAAATCAATTGCTACGAGTACGGAATCGATGGAGATGGCGCGACGATGAACTCCGTCTTCGCCAGTCTGGACCCATTCACTCTCAACTCGCTCATCATCACGCACTGCTCCGCACTGTCAGTGCCACGATCGATCCGCTCGTTTCCGAACTTGCTCCAGCTCGAGATCTACAACTCGACCGTCATCGAGTGGTCCAGCGACGCATCCCTCTCGGCTCCCTACTTGCCGCGAGTTGGCGCACTGTTCATCGTTCGTTCGATACTCCGCCAAGGCATACCCGAAGGCTTGACGAGCGACCTCGCACCCAACTTGATCGACATTGAGTTCATTGCGTCCGACCTCGGGCCAGGCTTACCCGACGACTTGGACATCAAGTGGTCCGACGTGACGATGCTGTTCATCGAGCACTGCAAGCTGCAAGAGTTTCCTCGCGCGGTCGGGCGGATGACACTCACGGACTTGTCGCTGGTGGGCAACAACATCTCGGTCATCCCTGACGACCTGCCCAAGAAGCTGCCGTGGATGTACGTCTACTTGGACTCGAATCCGCTACTCAGCCACATCCCAGACAGCCTCGACACAACAGAGAGCTTATCGTTCCTTAGTATCCAGTCGACTGCGGTCGCGTCCGCCCCGCACTGGCTACTGGAGAGGATCGGGTCGGGAGCGAGCAAGTTCTTCGCGCACGACACGCCCTTCTGCACCGACTTCGCGAACGACAGCGCGGGCCATTCACTCCTCAGCCACGCCGTATTGCTCGCGCACTGCAACGAAGGCATTTTTGCGTCCGAGGGCGTCTACCCGCTGGCAATGAAGGACGAGCAGCGCAGGCTTCGCGTCGGCCCAGCGCCACAGTTGCTGGAGGCGAATCCCCGTTGAGATCACGGCCACAGTGCTCTTTGGTGCTTGGAGACACCAAGTGTGTGACATGTGTTGTTCTCGCGTTTTGATCCGCTCGTTGACACGTGCGCTTCAGCCAATCAGCGTCCGCATACTGAAGTTAGCTGTTGAAATGATTCGCAATCAGCTCCGCGCGACCTTCGCGCAACCTGTCGCCCCACCCACTGTCGAAACGAGCGGTGACCCAACAACACTCACTCCACTGCCCAATTTGGTCGCGAGCAACAAGGTGAGGCGCGTCCCCCGTTGCACCTCGACATGACGCTGCTACACGGGCGGAGCGTGCTGCTGCGCGGCGCGCGGCTCGCGGCGTCAACGCTGCAGTCGCGCAGCCGCCTGGGCGCCGGCCGCTTCTTGCGCTTCCAGCCGTCGGCTCTGGGCCGAACCATGGCGTTTGCGACGAGCAGCAGCGATCGCGAGAAGCACGAGAAGCCGGCGGCTCCGCTTGCAGCGGCTGCTGGCGGGGTAGCTGCCGCCCCGAAAGACACGTCCAAGGAGATCCTGACGTTCCTGCTGGGCCACCTTTGGCCCAAGGAGCAGACGGCGGAGGCCAAGGAGATCAAGCAGCGCGTGCTCTTGTCGGCTGGCCTCGTGGTGGCCTCCAAGGCGCTCACGATCCAGGTCCCGTTCCTCTTCAAGGACCTCGTGGACACCATGGGCGTGGCAGCCAGCGCGCTGGCGCAGTCGCCCGAGGCGACCGTGCCGCTCGCGCTGGTGCTCGGCTACGGAGTCGCGCGCTTCACGGCCAGCGCGTCCACGGAGCTCTCGAACGCGGTGTTCGCCACGGTAGCGCAGAAGACCATCCGCAAGGTGGCCGTGCGCGTGTTCAAGCACCTGCACGACCTCGACCTCAAGTTCCATTTGGAGAGGCAAACAGGCGCGCTCTCCCGAGTCATCGACCGCGGATCCCGCTCCATCGACTTTGTACTGCGCGCCATGGCGTTCCGAGTGGTCCCGACCGCCCTCGAGATCGGACTCGTGACCTCCATCATGGCCCAGACGTACGGCATGCAGTTCGCGGGCGTCACGGTCGGGACACTCGCGGCGTACACGGCCTTCACGGTGGTCATCACCCAGTGGCGCGACGAGATCCGACGCACGATGAACAAGCTGGAGAACGAGGCCGGCGCCAAGGTCATCGACTCGCTCATGAACTACGAGACTGTCAAATACTTCAACAACGAAGCGCACGAAGCCGCGCGATATGACGAGTCGCTCATGGGGTACCAGCAGGCGGCGCTGAAGACGCAGACGTCGCTGTCGCTACTGAACGCCGGGCAGAACGGCATCTTCAGCGTCGGCTTGACCGCTATCATGTACATGGCCAGCCAAGGCATCGCTGCTGGCACGCTCACCGTCGGCGACTTGGTGCTGGTCAACGGTCTGCTGTTCCAGCTCTCGATCCCGCTCAACTTCATCGGGAGTCTCTATCGTGAGGTTCGGCAGTCGGTCACGGACATGGAGGCCATGTTTAAGCTGGGGGGCGTGTCGCCCGGCATCTCGCAGCCAGAGAACGCGCTGCGCCTGACGGGCAGGGCGCCCAAGTCGATCGAGTTCCGCGACGTCGAGTTCGGGTACCGCTCGGAGTTCCCGATCCTGAAGCGCGCATCGTTCAAGGTCGAGGCGGGCAAGCGAGTCGCGATCGTCGGCACCAGCGGCTCCGGCAAGTCGACGGTGCTGCGGTTGCTCTACCGGTTCTACGACGCACAGGCCGGCACTATCCTGATCGACGGCAAGGACATCCGTGAGCTGAGCCTGGACGACCTGCGCCGGGCGATCGCCATCGTGCCGCAGGACACGGTGCTGTTCAACGACTCGATCTTCTACAACATCAACTACGGCCGCCTGGACGCGACGGAGCAGGAGGTGCTGAACGCCGCCCGGGTCTCGCAGATCCACCGGTCCATCGTCAGCTTCCCGGACGGCTACAAGACGATGGTCGGGGAGCGCGGACTGAAGCTTTCGGGCGGCGAGAAGCAGCGCGTGGCCATCGCTCGCGCCATGCTCAAGGACGCGCCGATCCTACTGTTCGACGAGGCGACCAGCGCGCTGGACTCGGAGACCGAGTCGGAGATCGTGCGCGAGTTCCGCGAGATCGGCCAAGACCGCACGTCGCTCATCATCGCGCACCGACTGTCGACGATTCAGGACGCCGACGAGATCATCGTGTTCGACAAGGGCCGCGTGGTCGAGCAGGGCACGCACCAGCAGCTGCTGCGCAACGCCGGCGGCAAGTACGCTGAGATGTGGGCTCGCCAGAACCACCACGTGCTCGGCCTGGCCGGCAAGGACAGCAGCAGCAGCAGCAGCAGCGACGAGAGCCCGGAGGCGTAGCCAGACCTCTGTGCTGTATCGTACAGCATTGTAGACCGCACTATGACAAGGAGCTTTTTATTGTGTGAAGCATTTATCCGGACTGAGTCCAAGACGATTTGGGACTATCCGGAACTATACACTGTACTAACACACAGATCAGTACCAAATGACTGACAATTTGTATAGTACACAAAAACCACAATCAAAGCAGCACTTATTTCAGTATTCACCGAGTGGATCGCCGGCTTTCACGTACACCACACTAAATTACTCCTCGAGGGGCGAAACGCACACCAAACGGCGGCCGCAGGGGAGGTATTATAACGCGCACGCGGCAGGCAGGCGACCAGCGCGCCGCTACCGCGCTTGCTACCGCGCCCCCGCGGCCCCTTGGCGCGTCGAGCGGCGGCACGCAGACGCCCGGCGGTCTTGGCGTCCGATCGAGCCTCTTCCCGCCCGAATCGGACGCGCACAGGCGCGGAGACCGCGCGCGGACGGCCATGGACTCGCTGCTGTCCCCGCTCGAGGCCGTGGGCATGCTCACGAGCAGCTCCAGCAGCTCCAGCAGCAGCTCGAGCAGCAGCAGCAGCAGCAGCAACGGCTCGGGCGCGAGCAGCGACAGCGACAGCGACAGCAGCGCCGGCCGCGTCTCGGGACTGGAGGCGCGCGGCTCGAGCGGCGAGGACGAGGACGACGCGCCGCTCAAGCGCAAGAAGCCGGCGGCGCAGCGCAAGGCCAAGGGCCGCGCGCCGCCGCCCCCGCCGCCCTCGTCGCCCCCTCCGCCGCCGCTGTCGCCCCCTCCGCCGCCCCCGTCGCCGCCCCCACCCGCCGGCCGCGCGGCTCGGAGCAAGTCGCGAGCACCGGCCAAGAAGAAGAAGAAGGCGACGCCGGCGGACGCAGGGGAGCCGGAGCCGCCTGTGCCTCCCAATAATAATAAGAAGGCGCCGGCGCGCAAGGCTCCGGCGAAGAGCAAGCCGGGGGAGGCCAAGAGAGCGGCGGCGACCAAGTCGCGCGCGCCGCCGGCCAAGAAGCCGTCGAGTGGGTCAGCGGCGGCGACGACAACTCGACGAAAGCCTGCGGCCACGCCAAGGCGCCGGCCAGAGAAGAAGGGCGCAAAGCCACTAGCGACGGATGGCGCCGACGACGCGAGCGTCTACGAGTCACCCGTGGCGCTCGAGCGCGCGCTGGAGGAAGAGGAGGAGCTGGCGCGCTGGGTCGACGACGAGATGGCGGACAGCGACTACTCGGAGGCATCGGACGTGTTCGAGGACGACGTCGAGGCCGTCTTGTTCCAGGACGCGCGGGAGGAGCGCGTCAAGGGGTTCGTGGACGTGCTGATGGAGGAGCCGACCGGCGTCGTCGAGTACCCGTACCCGGCGTACATTGCCAAGCTGCCGACGCTCTTCACCGACCGCTGCGCGTTTGGCAAGACCCCGGAGCAGTATATTTATTGCAATAACCTATTGGTAAGGCGGCGATGGTGGCGGCGGCGGTAGCTCCAGGGTCCTCCGACGTGGCGACTGACTGACACACGCGGCTTGCCTCGCAGATTAACCCGCAGCGGCTACCGCTCGTGGACAAGGCCATGGACGACTGGGAGCGGGCTCAGCTCGCCAAGGTGCGCCAGTCGGCCGAGCGAGCGCGGAAGCAGGACGAGAAGCGGAGAAAGGAGGAAGCGTGCGTCCACTCGAGCCACATTGCGTGCGGGTCATTGGTGCCGTTGATGCTAACGGAGGAGCCTCTTTGCCGATGTTCAGAGCCCAAGAAGCGCTGCAGCCACCCGAGAAGAAGCTCAAGATGATGGAGGTACTGTCGAAAGTGGCCGAGACGTCCCGCTCGAGCATCATGGGCGGGTTCGTGCGCGCCAGCGACCCGCCAGCGAGGAAGCGCAGCAGCCGGAAGAAGCCCGAGCCGGCCGCGCCGGCCGCGCCAGCTCCTCCAGCCGCCAGCGGTACGAGCGCCGTCAGCGGAGCGAGCGCCAGCACGAGCACGCCCAGCAAGAAGGCGCCTCCGAGACGCCCAGCCAAGAAGACGGACAGCTCCAGCAAGACGAACGGGGTCGTGAACGGCGACGCGCCAGTCGCCGCTCCGGCTTCAGCAGCAACTAGTACAGCCGCCAAACCCAGCGCGGCGGGCTCAAAGGCTCGGAAACCAGGCAGCTCGGCGCGGTCTCGGAGTCAGAAGCCGAAGGCTGGCGCCGCGGCCAAGCCGGCCAAAGCCCCGCCTGGCGCACAGCCACACATAGAGAGAGGCGCCAAGGCGAGCGCCAGCGGGTCGAGCAGCTCGTCGAGCGACGACGACGGCCACGAGAGCTCGTCCTCCTCGTCCTCGTCGTCCTCCTCCTCGTCCAGCAGCTCGTCCTCGTCCTCTTCGTCCAGCAGCTCGTCCGACGACCAAGACGCTGGACCGGCCGAGTGAGCGCGTCCAGCCGCTTTGCAGCAGACGTACTGATCCTTTTCACGACGGACCCCCACCCAATCAATATGCGCTTCAGCGGCCAGTCGAAGCGGATGCTTCCGCTCTTGTTGCCTTGGTCCTTAGTGTTCACCATGGGAGCTCCAGCCTACGCCTCAGCGCCGCCCTTGAGCTGCTGCTGCTGCTGCTGCTCGACCCAGAGACGCGCGCACTTTTCGCCGAGCGCGAACAGCTCGTCCAGCACCTCGGGCTCGGGCGGGAAGAGCGCGAAGCGCAGCAGCTGGAAGACGGAGAACGGGAATGCCGGGTCCACCGACGGGCTGATCTCGTAGTCGGGCCGGCGCAGCGCCGCGGCCGGGAAGGCGCAGACGCGCACGTACCCCGGGATCTCGGGCACGAGCGCCAGCAGCCCGCCGTCCACGTGGCGCTCGCCGCGGAAGAGCGACGAGCCGCGCGGCGCGAGGTAGAAGGGGATGAAGCAGGACGCGATGAGCGCGTCGCCCAGGTCCTCGAGCGACTCGAAGCGGTCCGCGCGCGCCGCCAGCCGCTCGGGCGGCCACATCTTGTGCGTGGCGATGGTCAGTCGGCTCTCGAGCGCGCCCACGGCCACGTCGGCGAAGCGCAGCGCGAAGATGGCGCGCAGCCGCGCCTCGAGCTTCCACAGCGTGCCCTCCGCCCGGCACAGCGCCGCCATGCGCTTGGCCTCGCCGTGGATCTGCGTCACGTCCGCGCCGGCCGCCAGCGTCAGCGCCGCGATGGCGCCGCCCGACGCGCCCGCGAACCGCGAAGACGCCTGGATGGCGCCCGCGCGCTGCAGCTCGCGCGCGACGCCCAGGTGGAACGACAGCAGGAAGCCGCTGCCGCTGAAGGAGAAGTCCCGCGCCGCCACCGTCGCCTGCGGACGCTCCTCGACGGGCGACGTGGTGGCGGACGCGGCCTGCGAGGAGAGCGCGCGGCGGCCTGGGAGCGGACGCGAGCGGCGGAGCAGCGCCATCCGCCCGGCCGAGGCCGCGGCGCCGCGAGGAACCAGCGCCGCCGTCATCACCATCGCACGTTGGGGAGTGCAGTGACACGCCTCAATATGCAGCACTCTCTATATAATAACCAAGGAGGATTATTGTAATATAGGTGGGTTTCATATACAATCATAAGAAATACATTTACAGATTTTGGAAGAGCATGAAAGATGAAAATATTTATGTAGATGACTGTACTGAATTATCCTCTGTCATTTCATAGATAGAAGTAATTGGTTCTTTCTGATCATCTATAAGCTTGAATTCACCTTCAAGAGTATATATAATAGTCGTAGTGAGTATTTACTCCTACTTTGACGCCATCGAGACCATCAAAGGTCGCGCAAAGTCCAACAGCTTCAAGCTGCTCAGGTTCCTCGCTCACTCGCTCGAGCGGATGGCGACACCGCCGCCTCCGCTCGCGCCCTTCTTCCGCGCCAAATACGGCTTCGGTGGGTGCCTGCCTTGGCTTGTGCGCGTCCTTCCCACCTATTTAACGCCCCCCACCGTCCGTGTGAGGGCAGAGGCGACGCCCGAGCGCCTGTACAACGCCAACGTGGCCAACGCGGTGCTGCTGAGCTTCGTGCGTGCCGCGTGCCTCAAGGACGTGGACGACTTCTGCAGGCACAAGGGCGTCCAGTTGGGCGTCGAGCTGGACGCCGTCCGCAGGCTGCTGGCCTCGCGCGGCGTCGACGCGGCGGCGCTCCGGGCGGCGACGTCGCGGCCGCAGACCGGCGCCTCGCGTCCTCCCAGCGGCAGCGCGTCGCGTCCTCCCAGCGGCGCGTCGGCCGTCCGCAAGGGCGCGGGGAAGCCCGAGGCCGAGGCGACCGCGGCCTTCACGCCCGAGCAGGACCCGGACGGACAGCTCGCGGCCGCGGTCGCCAAGCAGCGCGTCTTGGAACAGCAGCTCGAGATCGTCGCCTCGGCCGCCCGCGTCATCAAAGGTGGCTGGCTGCTTTAGTATAAGGCCAAAGAGCGAAGCCGAGGTGGTAGAGCTGACGATGAAGGTGCTGCGTATGGGCAGAGCTGAGCGCTCGGACCGCGTGGGTCGACCTCGCAGACGCCAGCATGACGCGGCTCAAGCTGGACGAGGCGCCGGACGAGCGCGCGAGCGCCTTCGTGACGCTGCACGCGCGCTACAACGTGGTCGCCGTGAGTACGTCGCGTCTAGCGGCCAAGCAGGCGGCTGGCCCACTCGGCCGAGCAGCTAACGGCGTCTCTCGCCTGTACAGGCCGCAACGACGCGGGCGAGCTGCAGGCGACGCCGCTGCTGTTCACACTGCCCAAGCTCGAGTCCGAGGGCCCCTGACCGACGACAAGAGGCGTTCTCAACACGCGCTCAATGACACTGACGCGCTTGGTGCAGCCCCGTGTTCCTGTTAGGCGCTCAGCTCTGCTCGACTCGCCCGGCCGCCCTCCTTACCACATGCAACGCCCGCCACTCGCTCGGTCCCTCGCTCGCTCCGAGCTCGACTCGACGGACTCAGTCCGTCTCCATAGACGCCACGCGCTCGAGCACGACCGGCTGCTGCTTGGACGCGAACTCGTCGTAGTACTCGACGACCGCGTCCCAGTTGGCCACGCTCCAGAAGGCCGAGATGTACTCGGCGCGGCGGTTCCGGTACTTGAGGTAGTACGCGTGCTCCCAGACGTCGAGCCCGAAGATGGGGATCATGGGCTCGTAGGCCACGCCCAGTGCCGCCGCCATGCTCGGCATCAGCGGGTTGTCCTGGTTCGGCGTCGTGGTGACGGCGAGCGTGCCGTCGTTTGTGACGCCGAGCCAGGCCCAGCCCGAGCCGAAGACCTCGGACGCCGCGGCCGTGAACCGCTGCTTCATCTGCTCGAACGAGCCAAAGTCCGCGTCGATGCGGCGCTGCAGCGCGCCGTGCGGGGCCGCGTTGGCCGAGCCCGGGCGCGCCATGTACGTCCAGAAGAGCCTGGGCGGAGCCAACGCCCCCTAACGATCAGAGAGAGAGAGAGAGAGAGAGAGGCGTCCAGAGCGCTTCAAGACGGCGCGACGACCGAACGCACGAGTGGTTGTGGTAGCCGCCGCCGTTGTTGCGCACGTGGCCCTCGCTGGCTGCCTGCACGATCTGGACGGCCGACAGGCCCTTGAGGTACGCGCCCTTGTCCTGCAGTGAGGCGAAGGACTCACTCGGATCCATTAGGGAGTTGGAGGGGACGTCAGTCAGCCAGAGCCGCCGCGTACCGACGCCATGTACGCGTTGAGGGTGTCGAGGTACTTTTGCTGGTGCTTGGTGTGGTGCAGGTGCATCGTCTCGGCGTCCACGTACGGCTCCAGCGCGTCGTACGCGTACGGCAGCTTGGGCAGCTCGAACCCCATACTGGCGCGGATGCTTGGCGCTAGAGGCGCAGCTCTTGTGGCTCAAATCCCGGTCTGCCAGCGCTGGTGGACCGGAGCCGACGGCATGCGGCAGTTGGCGCGCGTTGGAGACATGAGGGAGCTGCGAGGAGGACATGGAGAGTATGGGACGGGCAGAGGGATACTAGCCGTGTTTTCTCATCATGGGGAACCGCAACTTTGGCACATGGACAGCGGGCGGAGCGGCCGTGGACGCGCTAGAGGAGCGAGCGCGAGGCGCCGGCCGGCGGCGTCTGGCTTCAGATCTCCACGGCCTGCTGCTTGGACGCGAAGTTGTCGTAGTACTCGACGACCTTGTCCCAGTTGGCCACGTTCCAAAAGGCCGAGATGTACTCGGGGCGGCGGTTCTGGTACTTGAGGTAGTACGCGTGCTCCCAGACGTCGAGCCCGAGGATGGGGATCATCGGGCTCTCGACGTGCGGCATCAGCGGGTTGTCCTGGTTCGGCGTCGACGTGATGGCGAGCGAGCCGTCCGCCTGGACGCCGAGCCAGGCCCAGCCCGAGCCGAAGCGCGTGGACGCGGCCGCGTTGAACTTCTCCTTCATTTGGTCCACCGACCCGAAGTCGGCCTCGATGCGGGCCTTGAGCGCGCCGTGCGGGGCCGTGTTGGTCGACCCGGGGGTCGCCATCCACGTCCAGAAGAGCCTGCCGGACGTGGGAGCGTTAGCACGTACGCCAACACATACATTTATATACATAGAGAGTGATAAATAGACGCACGAGTGGTTGTAGTGGCCGCCGCCGTTGTTGCGCACTGGGGCCTCCGTGGCCGACTTGACCACCTCGAGGATCGACTTGCCCTGGAGGGCCGCGCCCTTGTCCTGCACCGTCGCGGCGTCAGCGCGGCGCGCCGCCAGCTGAGCGCAAGCGAGAGCGAGCACGTACCGAGCCGATGAAGTTGTTGATGTTGTTGACGTACGCCTGGTGGTGCTTGGTGTGGTGGATGTTCATCGTGGTCGTGTCCACGAAGGGCTCCAGCGCGTTGTACTCGTACGAGAGCTTGGGCAGGTCGAACGCCATGGCTGCTGGAGGCTTGGGGGCTTGGAGGCTTGGAGACTTGCGATCCGGGGGGCGAAAGCGAAAGTGGAAGTTGGCCATTCTTGCGGGCGGTGGAAGATGAGCGAGGGAAACCGATCCAAAACCGGTGTTTTGATGTTCAAACCGGTATTTTGGTCGGACAGGATGATCTTCTGGCAGCCAATCAGATGCGAGGGAATAACATTCGCGAGCAAGGATTGGGTGGAATCGAGGGTTTATGCTGTAGGGGACGGGTTGACGATGATTGCGTAGCCAGTTTAACACCCGGCAGATGAGTGTTTGTCCCCACTTTCGCTAGGACTTTATGAGCGCGCTGTCCGCTCATGACCATCGAGCTGACTGTGCATTAACGATTGATCATTGCTGGAGGAGAATCTCCATGGAGATCATGGTCGCAGTGCTTTGGTGCCTGGGAATGCCAAGTGTGTGACTTGTGTTGTTCCCGCATTTTGATCGGCCCGTTCCCACGCGAGCGTCAGCCAATCAGCGTCCGCAAATCGCCACATTTCACCCAACCAGTGCCTTGCTTGAAGGTGCAGGTGCTTGAAGTGTGGCACGACAGACGTCTGTGCCTGTGCTGCAGCAGCTATTCGCAGTTTTCCGAGCTCTTGGCGACGACATTCGCGCACTTCGCGGTATCAGGGAAAGAACAGAGCTCTATTGGGCAAAAGTCGCTAGCCATGCACTGTGCAGGTACCCAGCGCCGTGCATGATCTCGCAGAGGACGAGCCGGATGTGGACACCACACCCCTATAGAGGCGGGTTGGCGCAGTTTGTCGGTCCGTCGGTTAAGCGAGGGCATGTGTTTCACGACGGAGGCGACGGTTTCACGAGGAGAACCGCAGGAGTAGTATATCGTCGTGCTCGTTTCCGAGATATGGATGATCCGAGACATGGAGAAGGTTAAGAAGAAGACGCCCCCGTCACATATCGACGCGAATTGCGAGCCAATGGACCGCATCTTGCCTACCGAGATTACTTGTGGACTGGCGTGGTACTTTGGCCTTGCGGTGCTCGGTGAACCTAACAGCTTGTTGGATGCAGCCACCCTCAAGCTCGTGTACAATCATTGAGCTGGTTTTGTCCGTTGGTTGCCCCAGTCCTGCCGTGTTTCATTGTGATTTTCGAAGAAGCTGTGAGGACGTCTAACTCGAATCGAATCGTCCGAAAGGCGATCAAGTGGCCGTTGGTTGCCTCCCGAGAAAGTAGACACAGGCCGTACCCCGACGACGCGGACCAACGCGACAGTTCGGCACGCAGAAGCAAGCCCGACGTGCCGCAGACGCTTCAAAGGTCGCTGGCTCACCCCACTCGATCCAATGGCATTCCTGGTACGACGGTGTCGCGTCAGTCGAGGTGCATCGTGCTGCTTCAACTTTATCTGTTTGCGCAATTGCGGGACGCCAAACGTACCCATTTCTACCGATAATGTAACCCTTTCGGCACAGGTTACACCTGACGGGTTACGCTCGCGACATCGGGTGGCAGCACACCAATCGCGATGGAGGACGCCCACCACCCAAGCGACGCCGCCTCCATGACGGACGCGCCGCCAGCTCCGCCTTCGCCCCATCGAGCTCCTCTCTGGCCGGCGCCAATGCCGGATGCCGCGCCGCTCTCGGACCTGGAGGTCGCCGCCCAGTACGCGAGCTTGGAGATCCAGTCCGTCGCGGCGCCGCTCGCGGACGCCTCCATGGCGTCCGCGCCCCCCAGAGCGGCCGCTGTCGCGAGTGCCGAGGCGGACGAGAGCAGCGACAAGAGTGGCGACGAGGCGCACAACGAGCCGATGGCGGACGAGTCGAGCGCGGACGAGTCGAGCTCGGACGAGGAGGAGGACGCCAAGTACAGCACGGCCAAGCTGCGCGCGGAGATCGAGGCGGCGATGGAGGGCGGGGACGCGCAGGCCGCCGGGCCGCCCACAACCGCCAACGAGGTCGCGAGCCTGCCGGTGCGCGAGCCGGCGGTGGCGCTGACGGCCGACAGCCCGATCGCCGAGTGCGGGTCGGTGCTCAGCATGAGCGTGGCCGGGCTCATGATGACCGTCAAGTCGCTGCCGAACGCCAAGCCGCTGGACGAGGGCAGCGTGCTGTGTCTGGCGGACCGGACGCTGCTCGGGTGCATTGACGAGGTCTTCGGCCCGGTGCTCCTGCCCATGTACCTCGTGCGCTTCGAGTCGGCCGACAAGATGCCCGCCGGCGCCGCCGTGAACGCGCGCGTGTTCTTCGCGCCCGAGCACACGACGTACATTGAGCCGGAGCAGATCAAGGACAAGGGCACGGACGCGTCCAACCTGTACGACGAGGAGAACGACGAGGCCGTGTACTCGGACGACGAGGCCGAGGCGGCGGCCAAGCGCCACAACCGCAAGCGCAACCGCGGCGGCGCTCCGGCTGCAGCGGCGGCGGCGGCGCGGCCGAGTGGGCAGCAGCAGCATCCGCTCCAGGGCAGGGCCAGCTACTCCCAGGGCGGGCCGAACCGCGCTTCCGGCGGCAGCGTGGACGACTATACGCCCGGCGCGCAGTCCTTCGCGTACTCTGGCGGGGTCCCCTTCCAGGTCCAGCCGTACGGAGGCCAGACCAAGTACACGACTGGCCCCGTGGCATTTGGCCAGCCGCCGTACGCAGCGCCGATGGCGTACGGGCCGACCAAGTACACGTCCCCTGGGGGTTATGCTCCCCCACCTTCGGCCCCCACTCCGCCGGCGCAATACAGCCAAGCGCTGATGTATCACCACGCGCAGCACGGAGTCACCGGCGCGCCGGCGTACCAAGCGCCGCCTCCTTACCACGCGCCGTACGCGCCGCCTCCGCCTCCGCAGGCTCCGTACGCGTCGGGGCCGCATCACTACCCTCCTCCGCCGCAGCCGAGCACCGGATACTCGCAGCCGGTAAACCCGCCGTACCCGCAAGGAGTTGGCGCTCCTCCTCCTGCTCCGCGCGGGCCACCGCAAGGAGACTACGCTGCCAATCCGGGCCAGCCACCTCTGCCTCGCGGAGGCTACCAAGACCGCCGGTATTGATCGCCACCCCCCTCTCCAGTCGCATGTAGACTACTAGATTCGAGGCGCGAGTGGCGTCCAAGCAGCACCAGAACTGTCCGATCGCTCGACCCATGCAGCCCATTTAGAAATGTTACGTCTCGGAGGAGCCTTTGCCGCGCGTCTCGCTCTTGGCCTCGCTTCAGCTCGTGGCCGCCGTCAGCGTGACGCTCGCAATGTGCCCGTTCTTGAGCACCTCGAAGATGCATCCAGGCGTCGGCGAGTAGCACAGGCTTGAGCCAAACGGGTGCAGCCCCAGCCCGCTGTCGTGCACCACGGGACGCAGGTCGGTGCTGCAGCCCAGCAGTTGGCGCACATCGCTCCACTGGTATTCACGGTGCACACACACATCAACTCCGTCAATGCCGGCGGTTTACTGCGCACTCCGCCAATGCAGATACGTACAGGGGTCTGGGGCGTGATCTCCAGTGCGCGAGACTGCTTGCCGCGGGGCTTTTGCGAAAGCCCCGACGAGTGGAAGGTCATGCGGAAGTTGCACTTGTGGTACGCGCCAAAGTCCGGGTGGCTGCCGATTGCCACGCAGTGACCATCAGGAGAAAGCAACGAGGCAGCGACCGAAAGCGGCGTACCCGAGCGCGTTCGTCTTGAGGATCACCTTCGCCACGCGGTGAAGCGGGTCGTACATGATGTCGAGTCCGAGGTGCGGGTAGTTGTGGAAGTACTCGCCCACGACTCCGCCAGCAACGGAAGTACTGCCGTGGCGAGCATTACGCGCTTGACGTCAGACGTGGGCTGTTCGACGGCAGCAGCCATGGAGCGCAGCAAGAGAGAGAGAGAGAGAGAGAGAGAGAGAGAGCAGTACCCGTCGTTCGGGTCTTCCGACTTTCGGAAGACGGACACGGGTGGGCCAAGCTCACTGATTACTTCCTGCGATGTGGGCATCAAGCGTTATGCGTCATGAGCTTGGAGCCAATGTGAAGCGCGGTGCGATACCTGCGGCGACCATCCGAGCTCGATGCGGTGCTTGCGGCCTGTGAACGTGAAGGATGTGCGGTCGTCGGCGACGTCGACGACCACCTGCTCAAAGTAAAATCTGCGCCGCAACGACTGCCGGGTCAGAACGAAAGCATTGGAGGAACCAAGCGCTCATCTTGACGGCGTACTTCTTTGTCGGTGGTGGAGTACGCAGAGACCGGTAGTTGTCGCCCGAGAAGACCATCAGCCCGGTCGCGGCGGGTGTCAAACCATTCTGGGAGGCGCGCGCGTCAAGGGTTCGTTAGTCTCCCCTCCCAACGATCCGTCAATAGCACGAGGCACTGCTGAAACACGTACGGGGAACTCCATCGGAAGCTCCGTGCCGCTTCGGTAGAGGTGCTCGTACTCGTCTGGGATGGGGAACTTGACGCACCCACCATCGTAGCTCAGGTAGTATGTCTGCTCGATGCGGAGGCGAGGAAGCAGTGAGCACTTGACCGACTCTGACAAATGGACCAAGAGAGAGACCTTCGCACCTTGTCGTCGCCGTCGTAATGACCAGGGAACGTTGGCCCAAATAGCTGCACAGGAGCGCGAAATGCAGCGGAGGCAGTTGGCGATCAGTGCGCAGCACCCGGGACGAGGAAGGGCGGCTCGTACGTTGTAAATGGACATGAAGGTGGCCGAGATGTCGCCGCCGAAGATCACGACGCGCCCAAACTTGAGTGCGACGCGGTTCACCTCGTAGAACTCGACCATGGTCAGCACCTGCTGCTCCGCGTCGAGCGTCAGCTGCAGTAGCAGCAGCAGCAGCAGCGTCGTAACCAGGCCGGGAAGCCGTTGTCAGTGCCGGAAAACAGTCCATTGCGGGCGATCCAGCGCACCCGCATGCCGTCCTCGGGCGAGTTGATGGCGACAGGGTGCTTGTACGGCTCGGCCGCGTCGTACACGATCTCGAACGGCCGCACGGGCAGTCGGCTCTGTCCATAATCGCGCGGGTTCAGTCATGGCAGACGCCGATCCGCGCGCGCTGGGCCCCCCCAGGACGCTATAAAGACGCAAAAAGGGCCGGCGGGACGCGTGCGCGCACCTTGAGAGCATGCAGCACGTCCGCGACGCTCGCGCCGAGGCGGAAGGGCCCCACGGCGGCGCCTAGCTCGACCGTCCAGACCTCGCGGATCATGGTGTTGCAGTCGTCGCCGGATAAGAATTTTCAGCGTGCAGTTCGTGTTAGATTGCGCAACCTTCGCGCAACCTATTTGTTAAACTCAGAGTGGCCCACACATACATAACGAATGCGCTATTTTCAAAATGCGAAACTATGATTGCGGATTGGCTCGTTTCTGGCTTCAACGGCCTAGCCCTCGTCGTTAGGTTTCGGTTTCTTCACATACATTTGTCAAATTCAAATCTACGGTACGCTGTCCGCGAATACCGAGTCGGACCACGCCAAAGAGGAGTCGGTCGGCGCGACCAGCGGTATACAAACGCCAAGTCACGGGCACCCACCAGCGCGGAAGTCAGACAGACACCAAAGCGGCGCCGCCCACCCGAGCGAGCATCGCATCGCTGCCCTCCTCCTCCTCGCCTTCCCTCGCCGCCGCCCGAGCGCGCGCCGACTCCCTCCGCTCGCTAGCCGATGCGCGCGCTGTTCGCCGCGCTGCTCGGCCTCTCGGCGGCTCGCGGCGCCAGCGGTGCGTCCTCTAAACGCTCTAAACCCGTCCGATCGGCGTCGCTAATGCTGTCTCTGTAAATGTGTCTATGTGGTGCGCTCAGGCGCCGCGGCCTGCACCGAGTGCGAGGGCGACCCGTGTATCCTGGACGGCTCGGCGACGCCGGTCACGGGCGGCGCGACGTCGCTGGCGCTCAGCTTCTGCAACTTTGACGCGGCCGCGGTCTCCGCCGCCGACATTTCGTTCGGCGCGCTGTTCCCGCCGGCGTGCGACGCCGAGAACGCGACGCTGCCCGTGGCCGCGGCGCTGCAGCCGGGCGACGCGTGCACGGCTGACGCCTGCGCCGTGACCGTCACGTTCGAGCGAGCGCTGGACTGGGCGCTGGCGCTGCGCGGGCCCTCGGGCTTGAACGCGCTCACGGCCGCGATCGGCGGCGAGGTGGTCACGGTCGCCACGTTCCTGGACGTCGCGGGCGCCACGCTCACGGGCGCCGGCTCCGACGGCAGCGTCTCGGTCTGCGCCGCCTCGGTCCCCGTGTCCGCGGTGCAGCTGTCGCTGGTCAAGGAGTGCAACATCGCGTCGCTCTGCCTGGGAGCGGCCGGCGACACGGCCTGCACGACGCCGCTGCAGCAGGGGCTGCTCGTCGACGGCGTCTCGTGCACCCAGGACGCGTGCACGGGCAACGTGACGCTCGCCAGCGCGCTGCCCTGCGACGGGGCGTCCGGCAACGCGACCGCGCTCATCGTCGGCGTGCAGGTCGCCGCCAGCACGGCGTCCAACTTCCTGAGCGTCGGCTCCATGGTCGCGGCCAGCAACTTCTCCTTCTCGGCCGCCGCCGGGCTCGAGGTCGGCAGCTCCGAGATCGTGCTCACCACCGGCACGTTCTGCGACGCCGCGTCGGTCGAGCTCAGCCTCGCGTACGCCGGCACGAGCGTCGGCAGCAGCAGCAACACGACCATCAACGTGTCCAGCGTCAACACGACCTCCAACGGCACGGTGGTCGTGGCGTTGGAGTCGCCGCTCACGTCCACGCTCGAGGACGAAGACGTGACGTTCTCGCTGTCGCAGTGCGGCGTGCCCGCCATCGCGTTCACCGCCGCGGTCGCCGCCGACCCCGACAGCCTCGACGACTCGGCGTCCGCCTCGACGGACGTGTCTCCGGACAGCTCTTCAGAGGACGGAGACGCGGGCTCGGGGTACTCGGCGCAGGAGACCAACTCGTCGGCGGGCCTCTCGGGCGGGCTGTACGTCGGCATTGGCATCGGCGTCCTCGCCCTCCTTGGGTTCATCGGCGAGTGCTGCGTCCACAAGCGGCGACAGGCGAAGCAGCCGTCGGCCGCCAACCCGGCCAACGCCACCGTTGGCTACGCCAATGCCATGTGATCGAGGGCTTGGTAAGCGTATTGTGGGCCTCCACTTCTCAGTCTCTAACGAGGAATAGTTTTGCTGCGTGGACGCGTCTCCTTCGAGAGAAGGAGGCGCGCAGATAACCGGGATCGAGTACAGCGACGCTGTGCATATCATCACTCGACTAGAGTCCACGCCCCACCGATCGTCGCCCAACTGTCCATGGGCCTCACCGCCGCGCCGCTTTCGCGCGCTCCTGGCGGATCTGCTTGGCGCGCAGCATGGCCAGGTCCTTCTTGATGGCAAACCGCTTGGCCGCCGACAGCGAAAAGCTCTCCAGCTCGCGCTCGCGCTGCTGGATCTGCACCGACAGCTCGTCGTCCCCGCCGACTTCGTGCTGCTGCCCGAGCGCGGCTGCCGCTGTCGTTGCTTCCGGCTTGCTCACTAGCGCCACGCGCGCGAAGCGAGGCGTAGCAGTCGGCTGCTCCTTCACCGGCGCTTGACGACTTGCTGTCGGCGCTGCACTTGCCGCCCTAACGCCCGGCGCCGACGGCGTTGCGGACTGCTCGGACTGGAGTGGTGCGGGTGGTGCGGGCGACGGTGGAGACAGCACCGTGCCCGGCGGCAGCTTGTTCTTGAGGTACGCCAGGATCTCTTGGCTGCCCTTCGCGATGACGGCACCGCGCACCGTCTTCTGTGGGTTACCGTTCATGTAGATGGCGCGCAGGTTCGGGCACAACCCGAGCTCGCAGGGGACTGACCGGAGGTTGTTGTTGTCGAACGACAGCGACGCGAGACTCGGGGCATTGTAGATGTCCCCCAGAGATCGCAGCTTGTTGTCCGAGACGCTCACGACGCTCACGGCGCGCAGCGACGACCACTCGAACCCATCGAGCGTCTCGATCCGGTTGTAGGCGATTAGCAGTGTCTCGAGCTCGTACAAGCCGCTGATGGCCGCCGGCATCTCCGTCAAGCTATTGTTGCGGAGGTCTAGCTCCTGTGAAACACCAATGCGAGCTCGTTAGCAGACGGAGGGACAGGCCCAAAACGCCCCACCTGTCGCTCTACCTTTAGGGATCGTCCGATGGCAGGGGAGACGCCAAGGAATCGGTCCACGCTCGCCGCAGTGAGCTGGTTCTTCCTCATTCGGAGTAGCTGGAGCGACGGCAGCGCCGCGATCGCCGGGTCCAGCGAACGTAAAGCGTTCTCCTCAACAGTCAGAGACTGCGCTCAGCATAGAACAAGAGTGTCCGATCAGCTCTAGCGATCACAATCAGGCTGTTGACCATGCAGAGCTCACCTTCAGGGCAGTGAGCCCGCCGATCGTGCTGGGCAGCGCTTCCAGACCGTTCTTGGACAGATTCAAGTGCAGCAGCGTCGCAGAAAAGCTCCACGAACTGTGGCTGCTGCTCGTGTCGAGCTCGACCGGGACGCTACCGAGACCGTAGCTCGTCATGTCCAGAGTGCCTGACGATGCCGCCTCCCTGAACATCTTGACCATGTGTGGCGACCCAGCCGACCCGTCACCCGACTGTGTCGGCGCTTCGTACCCGCTCGGAGGCAGCGCGAACTCGTCCACCTCCTCCTCCATCACATCGACTCCCACGGGCGGCGGTCCGCGGGAGCGGAGGTACTTCTTGAGCGCTTCGCTGCCGGCGCTGACGATGGACCAGCGGATGGTCCGGAGCGGGTTGCCGTCGACCACCAAGTGGTGCAGGTGCTTGAGATATCCCAGTCCGGGCGGAAGGTCCGACAGGTCATTGTTCGCGACATCCAACGTCTTGAGACGGTAAAGGTACGGAAGCTTGGCCGGCAGCGCCGCGAGCTTGTTGTCGCGGATGTCGAAGACCGTGACCGAGTCCTTGACGCGCAGCACGGACTCCTCGTCGATGTTCGACAACAGGTTGTACCCGAGGAAGATCTGGTCGAGCGTCGTACTCGCCGGCAGCAGCGGGAAAACGGCGAGTCGGTTGTTGCGCAGGTCCAGGTAGCGCATTGCGCGCAGCTCGGCGAGCGCGTCGGCCGTCGTCTCCAGCCGGTTCTTCTTCAGGTCCAGCGTCTGGATGCTGCGCAGCTGTCCGAACGACGACGGGAGCGCCGCAAGCTGGTTCGAGTGGGCCGTCAGCGTGTGCAGGCGGCTGAGGCCCCCCATCCGCTCTGGCAGCTTGGTCAGCGCGTTCTCCTCGACGCTCAGCACCTCGAGCTGCGTCAGCGCGCCGAGCGTGTCGGGGAGGTGCGTCAGGCGGTTGCCGGCGAGCGAGAGCTCCTTCAGGTTGACCAGCAGCCCGAGCCGGTCCGGCAGGTCGCCCTCCAGCTGGTTGCTGCTTAGGTCGAGGTGCGTCAGCGCCGTGAGCTCGAAGAAGCCCGCGGGAAGCGCAGTAAGCGCGTTCTGGCGCATCTTGAAGATCGCGACGGTGCGGAGCGCCGCGACCTCGTCCGAGATGGACGCGATCGCGTTGTGGCTCAGATCCACCTTGACCAGGTCGACGCACTCCCAGCGCTTCTCGTCCTGCCGTCCGCTCGGAGTCAGCGCCCGCAGTCAGCGCTCTCGCTCCGACGTCCAGCCCCACGCACCTTCTCCATGTGCTCCTCCAGGTGGTACGCCTCGGCCGGGAACTCGCCCAGGCCGCGCGCCGGCAGGCTGAGGACGCCAGAGCGCCGCGCCTCGCGCAGCGCGCGCGCCCGCTGGTCCCGCGCCGGCGCCACCACCACGTCTGCCTGCCGGAACTGCCCGCGCCGCATCTTGTATCCTCCCTGCTCTTCGCTTTCCAAATGATGAAGCGCGAGCAAATGTCACTGTTTCTATCGGTTTGAAGTCACTAAGAAGTCACTCAAGTGAATTGAGCGCTATAGTGCCATGCAGGTTGTTTTACGAATGATGATACAGCACACAAGATCGTCTAAACCTGACCGGTGCGAAACGACGCCGGTTGAAGGGCTCTTGGGGCTGCTGTAGTCTCCATTCAGGCGCCACGGGCGAAGCTGGAAAGCCCAAGCAGGAAAACGAGCCGAGTGTTAGAGCGGGGCAGTTCCGGCACCACAGAGGGCGCCAGCATCTGGTCGGAGCGGTCGCTGCGGAGCGTCGTGCCGATGAACCCCGCGAGCTCGCGGGTACGAAGGCTGCCCAAGCATGTGCGGCACATGACAAACCGTACGACGGGTCTGGGCGGTCTCTCGCGCCAGAGCAGCACGCGCTTCGAGCTGTTCGTGGCCCGCAGGCAAGACGAGTCGCTGCGCGAGTGGCTGCAGCGCAACCATGAGGCGTCGCTCGTCAGCCGGCTCGTCAGCACAGCCATGACACTGCTCAGCGTCTACCAGGCGCTTTCGCACGTTGCGCTCAACTGGAGCCGCGTGAGTCGCAACCGGACCGGGTGGATCGTCGGTTCGTTTGCCTGCGGCCGTGGACGCTTGTGGTCCCTGGCGAAACCTAACGCCTTCATTGTGCTACAGATTGCGACCTGACCATCTCGATCCTGTTCACCGTCGAGTACGTCCACTCTTCATAGCACGCATAACCGTCACCGGCGAATTCACTCACACATGCACCCAGGTATCTATTCCACTTGTACGTCGCTTATGACCGGCTCGCGTTCCTGAGTAGCGCGGTCGCCATGGCCGACCTCGTCGTGATCCTTCCGACCTACATCGACGAAATCGCGATCCGCCAGCTCGGTGAAGACCCGTCGAGCACGGTGCCGTTCATCTCTCGGCTGCTGCGTCCGCTGCGCTTCTTGCGGCTCTTCCGCTTCCTCGAGTTCACTACCTCGTCGCTGCAGCGCCAGGTGGTCGCCGCGCTCTTGACGCTGGTCTCCATCGTCGTCATCACCCCCGGCGTCTTGCAGGTAGCCGAGGCATGCGATTTTGACTCGCCGTGCCAAGGCGAAGTGATAGCGTGCAGGTGCCAGGACCTGTCCTTCTTTAACTTCCTGTACTTCGTGGTCGTCAGCATCTCGACGCTCGGCTACGGCGACATCTTCCCTGTCACAACCGTCGGCAAGTACTTCACGGCCTTCATCATCCTCTTCACCTTCATCGCCGTGCCGATCCGGCTGAGCCGCATCCAGCAGATCATCGCATCGCACACTGACTACTCGTCGTCCTTCACCGAGGCCAAGTTGCACCCGCACGTGGTCATCACGGGCCACATCGACCCCGACATGCTCACCGTCTTCTTCGGCGAGTTCTTCCACACGAGCAACCTCAACTGGAACGTCAAGGCTGTCATCCTCAACGCGGCGCCTCCCTCGACCGAGGTCAAGCAGATGCTCAAGGCCTTTGAGGGCCGCGTGCAGTACATTGTCGGCTCGCCGCTGCTCGACGAGGACCTCGACCGCGCCGCCATCTCGAGCGTCAGCGCGTGCTACGTGCTCGTGAACCGCCTCTCGCTCCGGCCGCAGCACGCGGACCAGTGCAGCGCTCTCATCACGATCGCCTTGCGTCGCGGGAACCCGACGTGCCCCATCTACTCGCAGGTGATCAACTCGGTGCACACGGCGTCCCTGCTCAAGATGGGCGCGACCGACGTCGTGACGCTCGGCATGATGAAGTTCCTGCTGCTGGGCCGCAGCTGCGAGCTGCGCGGGCTGCCGACGCTGCTACTCAACCTGCTGTCGCAGAGCCACGACGAGCTCAACCTGCACGTGTCGCCGCACATGTGGCACCGACCGTACCTGCACGGTGTCATGCACAGCATCTTCCTCCTCGACATCCCGCGCACGTACTCGGGGCTGACCTACGGCGACCTGAGCCGCTTCCTGTACGAGAAGAAGGGCATCGTGCCAGTCGCCATGCTCACCGAGGACGGCGTGCAGTTCGTCGACATGGACTTCAAGCTCGGCGCGACCGCCGATCCCAACCTGTGCTGCAAGGTGTACGCCATCGCCAAGGGACTGCGCGAGGTCGAGAGCATCGCCGAGATCCCGCCCGAGCAGATCCTGTCGTACCGGAAGAACACGCGGCGGAAGGTCCGAGCGCATGACGCACCGGACGACGAGGCCGAGGTCGTCCGTAAGAAGATACGTCCAGCGCTGGGCAGCGAGGTCGACTCGATCCAGCAGAGCCTTGTGGCGCTGTACTCGAGCGTGGACATGTACTCCACGGTCGACGGGCCCGTGGGCGTCTCGTACGAGGAGTTCACGACCGTGGGCGTGCCGCAAGGCATCACGAAGCACATCGTCGTCTGCGGCTTCCCGTCTGACACGTTCCAGTTCCTCAAGACGATCCGGGAGGCGCCCACACAGAGCGAGGAGGAGGGCCCACCGGCCGTCGTGTTCCTGTCGCCCGCGGTCATCGACGAGTTCGAGTTCAGCACGCTCAAGGGCTTCACGCGCATCTACTTTGTGCTCGGCTCGCCCGTCAACTTCGGCGACCTCAAGAAGACGCGCATCGACTCGGCACGGTCCGTGCTCATCCTCGCGCACGCGACCGAGAGCAAGTACGCGGACCCCAACATGGTGGACGCGGACGCCATCACGAGCGTGCGCTACATCGTCGAGATCAGCCAGCACTCGCGCATCCCGAACCTCGTGGTGGAGCTCACCAAGGCGTCCAACGTCAAGCTGCTCACGTCCGTGGCCAACGAGCGGCGCGCGAGCAAGCTGCTGGACCTGACGCTGCTGCTCAAGCACCACAACTCGTACCGCTCGGCCGCACGCATGAGCCAAATGGGCCACCGCGACTCGTTCTGGAGCCTCCTGGACGAGGACGAGCTGCACACGGACGCGTCGCTCGTCATCGAGGAGTTCATCGCCTCCGGTGCGCGTCTTATGCTCGGCCGGTCTTGCCTGCAGTGCATATGTGTGTGTGTGGGGGGGGGGGGGGG
>JAADXX010000170.1:0-42063 GCA_023338025.1 Phytopythium oedochilum | reverse complement strand
GGCCGTCGACTCCCACGACGACGACGACGACGGCGACGCCGACGGAGACGCCCACGCCCACTCCGGCGACGACGGGGACGGCGGGGACGACGGTGCCGCACGGCGCCTGCTAAGTGGGGCTATGAGTCTGTGTGAAGACTGTGCGACGCGGACGAACGCAGTATTAATCGTCTATCCGAGTTGTCCTTCGTATGACATTTACTCGACATGGGACCTCGCCAGCGCTGTTGCAGCATGTGCACGAATCGAGAGAGTTGACTTCGCACCTGTGTCCGTGTGCCTTGGTGCACTGCTGCAATGTTGCGTCCACAAATCAATTGGGACGCAAAGTAGAGCGGACAGCGAGCCACCAATCTCTCGCCTGTTCCTGTAGAAGATTACACTGGATCGCCACGAACGTCCGGCCGAGCCATTGGACTGTGTGGATTACCATTAGTCTGACCCTGGTCTCTTCGCGGCCGACATAAATCATCGAAGTTGAAGTTGATCATTGATGTTGTCAGAAGTTGAAGCGCTGATGTCGTAGCGCCCAATGGAAAGCATGCGAGCAGTCTGAAAGCACCATCATAACGGAATGCAATGTGCGGTGGCGCGGCGAGCAGGTCTCTTTTGTGGATCTTGTACACAAACGTACTGGCGGTGCCGCTCCAGTACGGCTTGTCCACCTCAAAGCTCAACCTGTAGACGAACAATAGACAAATCGACTGCGACGCACGGCCGGTGCTGTATGGCACCTACCCTGACCACTCCAAGACGCACTGGACTTTCGTCGTGAACGCTTAGATCGTGGGCGGGATGGTCGGCTCTGCCAATGACCTTCCTGCCGTTCGTGGTCACCCTGCTCCTCCTCACAGCGATTATTGTCTTGGCAAGACCAACGCGGAGCTCCAGGCGGGGCCTCGAGCAGTCCTGGAGCGAAAGTGGCGAGTCTGAACGCTCGTCGTCTAATCCAACGTTATAACCTGTTATTTTCCCAAACGATGGCTTTCATATTACACTCGGCTGCCATGGCGGCGGCGCTGGAAGTGTGCCTGGATCTCCTGGCTCGTCTTGCCCGCCGTCTCCGGCACCAGCTTGTAGGTGAAGACGACGAAGAGCGCGAGCACGACGACGAAGGGCAGGAAGCTCAGGTGGTCGAGCGCGTCGTCGATGTGCGGGAAGGCGATGCCGATGACGAGGTTGGCGCACCAGTTGCAGCAGATGCACAGCGACAGCGCGGTCGAGCGCAGGTGGCTCGGGAACAGGTCGGCCGTGACGACGTACACGAGCGGGCCGATGCTGAAGGCGAACCCAGCGACGTACGTGGCCGTGAAGATGATCGACAGCGCGGGGATCGACGCGCTGAGCGCCACGGTCATGCCGATGGCGCTGACGAGCATGCCGGTCATGCCGCCGAGCAGCAGGCGGCGGTTGCCGAAGCGCCGCGCCAGGTAGCTGGACCCGAAGGTCGGGAGCACGTTGACGGCGTTGACGATGACGCTGCCGATGCGGTCGTCCGAGATGCCGGCGTCCTTGAAGATGTCGGACGAGTAGTAGAAGACGGCGTTGATGCCCGAGAGCTGGTGGACCGCCGCGATGACGATCGCGATGATGAGCTGCCAGCGGAACTCGGGCGACACGAGCGCCGCCAAGGCTCCTCTCTGGCCGCCGTCGTCGCTGGCCTCCTCGACGCCGCAGTCCTCGGACAGCATCCCGGCGGTCTCTCCGTCCGAGCTACCGGCGCCCGCGTCCATCCACTGCAGCGCCGTCCGCACGTGCTCCTCGCCGTAGAGCCGCGCGAGCACGCGCTCGGCCTCGAGCTGCCTGCCGTTGGCCATGAGCCACACGGGGCTCTCAACGAGCAGCCACGGCGCGAGCGCCAGGAAGAGCGCCGCGTTGACGACGGGGAAGCCGCCGATGTAGCGCCAGCCGCTGGCCGTGTTGGCGAAGAAGAAGGTGCAGACGACGCAGAGGATGCCGAAGGAGAGCGCGATCTGCATGCACATGCCGAGCGAGTTGCGCAGGTGCGGCGGCGCGACCTCGTTGATGTAGCCGCCGATCATGCCCGTGGCGCAGCCCGAGGCGACGCCCGCGAGGAAGCGGCCGGCGACGAAGACGTCGAGGGTCGAGGCCGCGGCCTGCGTGGCGGCGCCCGCGAGCATGAAGGCGCAGTTGGCGAGCAGCACGCGCTTGCGGCCGAAGCGCTCGGACAGGGCCCCGCAGCCGAGGCTGCCCACCATACCGCCGACGATCCACGCGTTGACGACGAAGGACCACTCGGTGGACGAGTGACCCGGGAACATGAGGCACTCACCCTCGGGCACGGGCCGCTCGTCGCACGCGCTCTGCGTGCTGAAGGTCGACAGGTTGACCTGCGAGAGCGACCAGCCGAACTGGAACGGCTGCAGCAGCGCCACCAGCACGCTCGCAAACAGCGCGGGCCTGGGCGGCACGGACGCGGCCAGCGCGAACGCCGAGGCCACCTCCTGCGGCTTGCTGGGCGTGCGCGCGGCCTCGTAGGCCGCGGCCGTCGGGCTCTCGCCGGTGTTGGCGGTGGGGGTGCTGATGGCGGCCATCCTCCGGTCCCACACGTGTGTGTGTTTGTCCGGTGGTTGACTGACTGGCGGTGTGCAAAAGGAGGAATGGACGGACAGCCGGCCGTCAGTCGCGACTCGCAACCGGCCGGCCGCGACCTGACGCCACGCGCCGCGCGCTAGACGGAGCGGTAAGCAGCTCGGAGGTGACGGCTTTTTCTCACATCGGCAGCGAGAGAGACCCGCGGTGCATGGGCCATTGCACTACTGTATGTACGTGGACGCGTAATGACTCGGTTTCAGTATGACTGGCAGGGTCACGAGCGACTTGCGTGTCTACGTACGGCAAGTTGCAGAAGCGTGACGCGCATTCAAGCGACTAGCGACTGGTTGCGAGCATTCAGCGCGACTGCCTGCGTAAATACGTCGGGTGCCATAGATCGTGAACTGTTCATCACCATACGCAAGCATTTTGAACTGCGATAATCTATACAGAGCCATCGCACCGGACTGCCCCGTCGCTGGTGTGGACGAAAAAGAGGAGATGGTGTGCGACAGTCAACGCAAGATCGTGTCACCGCGGCAAACAACTCGACCCGTCGGCGTCCAGGCGGTTGCAGTCGCACTGAGATCGGCGGCACGGGCGCCCGCCCCGTCCAAAACGATGGCAGCAGCACCGCACGCGTCGGCAGCCAGCGCTCTCGGAGCGTCCGGCGACTCCTGGCTTGGGGGGGATTACACGCTACACTGTAGCATCCGAGCTTTGTTGGCGCGTTGCTCGCGGCAGAAGCGCGTTGGAGCGGTCTAGAACTGCCTACAACGACAGCATTTTGCGGTAAGCATTCAAGTGCGTCCAAGTCGACTCGGACACGCGCTCCGATCCTCTCGCCAGGCTGTACCAGTTGCACCGGACTTGCGCAAAGAGCACCGCAACTTAGTGTGAACCACGCCATTA
This sequence comes from Phytopythium oedochilum, assembly GCA_023338025.1. Classification (NCBI taxonomy): domain Eukaryota; phylum Oomycota; class Peronosporomycetes; order Pythiales; family Pythiaceae; genus Phytopythium; species Phytopythium oedochilum. The sequence continues at coordinate 38,595 of JAADXX010000170.1, read as the reverse complement.
ATGAATAAAGGGCTTGTATTCGGATGAGTACGGTCCATCGATGCGAGATCGCTTCTGCACTACCAGTAATGCTTCAGTACTACCGGTTTATACCGGTATATCAGCTGGTGCACATAGATTTCATTTTATATCGGTTTTTTCACCGGTATATCAGTTGGGACGCATGGGTTCCATTTCCAGCATCATCATAATCCACGAGAAGGAACATGCACGCGGCGCGGGCGGCGAGCGCGCGGCCGGCGGCGGCGGGCGGCAACGCGTACAGCAACGCGGGCGTGCGGCGCGAGGCGGCGCGCACGACGGTGGCGGTGGTGGGCGCCGGGTTCCTCGGCAAGTGCGTGTAGACGACCGGAGCGAGCGAGCGTCCCGTATCCATGGAGACCAACGGGACGGCGTGTGCTCTGGCGCAGGTGCATCGCCATCGATCTGTCGCTGCTGGGCGCGACCGTAATCGTGTGCGACGCCAACTCCCGCGCGGCGGCCGAGGTCAGCGCGCGTCCATAGTGCCTGCGAGCGTGGCTAGCGCGTGCGTACTACATGACCGACAAGCAGCTGACGCGTGTGGCAGGTGTCGACGTTCGCCTACGAGCTGCTGAACCCGCTCACGCACCTCGGGTACGTGACCAAGGGGATGGTCACGCAGGCGTGCTCCAACATCTCGGTGGTCGCCGACCTCGCGCAGTGCGCCGACGCCGACATTGTCATCGAGGCGGTGCGTGCTCGGCGCTTAATGAGGGCGAGAGGGACGGGCGTGCGCGCTGACGGACGCCGCTCGTGCTGCCGGCTGGCAGATCCCCGAGCGCCTGGCGGCCAAGGCGGAGCTCTTCCGGTCGCTCGAGCAGCTCTGCTCCGCCTCGACCATCCTGGCCACCAGCACCATCGAGATCCCCGTCGAGAGCATCCAGTGCGTGCCGCTTGCTCGCCGATGGGCGTGCGCTGACTGACGTATGCTGACGCCGACTGACAGACAGACGATGGAGCGGCCGGAGCGGCTGCTGGGCGTGCGCTTCTTCCACCCATGCGTGCTCCTGCCGCCCGTCGAGATCACGGTCGGCGCCAAGACGAGCCAGCAGACCGTGGACCGCGTCGTCGACTTCCTGCTGCTCCTGCACAAGACGCCGCACCGCGGGCCGACCAGGAAGACGCTGTCCAAGCAGGAGATCAACGCCTTCCAGCTCGACACGGCCGTGCGCGGCGGCTTCTACCACGGCCTGCTCGAGGCCAAGCCCGTCGCCGGCGTCGACCAGATCATCACGGGGCTGCCCGGCCCGCCGCTCGCCCGCCCCCAGTACGAGAACGCCACGTCCCTGTAGGCGATTCGCGGAGAAGACTGAGAGCTATTCCTTGGCGACGGGCGTAGCGTTCCAGGAGCAGTCGGCGAAAGCGATCAATCACTCGACGCCCACGCGAGGCGGCAGACTGTGACACAGCCCACTCTGATCGCCGAGTCTCTCTCTCATGAACCTCACCGCCCTCGTGCGGTATCGCCGCTCGTCGGTCCTGCCAGCGGCGTTTGCAGCCGCGCTGCTCTTGTACTGCCTCGGTCTGGGCCTCATCTGGACGCTTCACGACCAGCGAGAGCCCGATGCTCTCGCCAAGCGGGCTCGATCTCTCGCCGCGCGTCCAGACGAGGCCGACTGGAGCCACCGCCTTCGCCTAGACGTGGTGCCAGCGGAGGAGCTCGAGGACGCGCAGCACTACCCTCGCGGTGTCTGGGGCAGGGGCGAGTTCGAGTGCCTCGGCTGGGTCGAGACGGACGAGGACGGCGAGCCGACGGGCGCCACGCGCGAGTGCTGGCAGCGAGTGCGCGGGGGTGACGCTGGCTACTGCGAGGTCGGCAACCGCAGCTCTGGCGAGCGCTTCCGGGTCATGCGCACGACGCCGCTGTCGCTCAAGGACGACGCGCGCTTCACGTGCCAGCTCGCGCGGCACTTCACGGACTTCCGGCACCGCGCCGCCGCCTACCGCCACGACCCGCCGATGGGGACATGGGACAGCGACGGAAGCCGCGACGGGATCGTCATGGCAGTGCACGAGAGGGTGCTGCCGAGCGCCTTCGCGAGCATCCGGCGGCTTCGCGACGCCAGGTGCGCGCTGCCGGTCGAGCTGTGGTTCCGCCACGACGAGCTGTCGGCCGAGAACCCCGTGCTGGCGCTGCTGCGCGACGAGTTCGGCCCCGTCCGGCTCCGGCAGATCCACGACGAGCGCGTCCAAGGCTTCAACGTCAAGCTGCACGCCGTGTACTACTCGCAGTTCGCCCGCGTGCTGCTCCTCGACGCCGACAACTTCGCCGTGCGCGATCCGACGCCGCTGTTCGCCTCGCGCGCGTTCCTCGAGACCGGTGCGGTCTTCTGGCCCGACTTCTGGCACCCGGCCAACACGATCTTCAACCTGCACGCGCAGAGCCTGGCGTGGGAGCTGCTCGACGCCGACTACGTCGACATGATGGAGCAGGAGAGCGGCCAGGTGCTGATCGACCGGCGCGCCAGCCGCCCGATGCTCGAGCGCGTCATGTTCTACGCCACGGCGCGGCCCAACCTCATCGCCAAGCTCCAGCTCGTCTGGGGCGACAAGGACCTGTTTCGCCTCGCGTGGCTGCAGCTCGGGCGCCCGTTCTACTTCAACGCCCAGCGGGTCCCGGGGCTGCTGGGCGTCGTCAACCGCGAGCGCCAGCGCTTCTGCGGCTTGACCATGGTGCAGTACGGCGTGGACGGACCCCGGGACGTGCTGTTCCTGCACCGCAACACGGTCAAGCTGACGGGGGAGCCGGGCCACGACCGAGCAATTTGGCACGCGCTCGAGGAGTTCACTCCGCCCGGGACGCGCGGCGGCGCCAGTATCCCTCTGATCCAGTCGTTCAACGGAGAGAAGCTGTTCAACGAGACGTCGTGCTTCGGCGTCAAGAGGTTCTCGAACCGCTCCGACGTGGTTGTGGCCGAGGGCGGCCGGAGGTCCCTCTGGCCGGCACTCGAGGCGACGCTGATCCGCTACGCGCAGCAGGCGTACCGACTGCTCCACCCATCGGCCTCGAACGTTTGAGATGTCTAGGAGCGACACGGAAACACTCTCGTGAACTGGAATTGCATTGCGGAGAACTCTCAGCTCGTCTAGCGAGACCAGAGCGTGAGCACGTTGCGAATGTCTTCAGCCGACTCGAAGCTGGTCGCCAGGTCGAGTGTTGCACGCCGCGCTTGGTTCATACGGTGCTGGCGCTGGATGAACTCGTTGGACGCAGCTTCTCGCCCTTGCTTGATCGCTTCCGTGTCCATGCCGACTAGCGAGGAGATCCCTCGCGCGAGTGCGTGGTTGTAGACGAGCGCTCGGAGATAGCTGACTTCCATCAGGCGCTTGACGTCCTGCGACGCCAGGAATGCTTCCTCGCTGTCTTCGAGCAGCTTCAGCACGTGACCGACAGCCGCATGCTCCCGTGAGCTGTCCCCCTGGAGCTTGCCGACGCTCGAAAGCTCCGTCTTCGCCAGTAGAAGCATCGCTTCGCCGCGAAGATGGACGGTGCCGTGCTCCATCACCAGAGGCATCTCTTCGCGGACCAGTGCTTGCGCTTGACGAGCCTTCCCCATACTGAGCAGTAGCTCTGCCATGACCAAGTGCGCCTCACCTAAGAGAAGATCGTAGTGATGTTGCTTGCATATATCGATGCACTTGAGCACAAACGGAAGCGCCGCACCCGACGCGTGGGGAGTGGACCACTGCAGCTGAACTCTGCCGGTGATCAGTAGGACTTGGGCGAGCAGATAGACGAGGTCGAGCTGGCGGCACTTGGTCTCTAGGGTCCTGAGAAGCGCCAGCGACCACTCGTAGTCCCCGATCTCTGCTAACAGCACCGCGCGGCTAAGTTGCGCCTCGACGTACGTTGGGAGGTTCTTCTCGGCCGGCGAAAGAGTCTGGACCACGTCCAAATGAGCGGACGCAAGCAGATACTCGCCTTTGCGCAGCGCATGTAGAAACAGGAAGTAGCGGACCATCCGCTGGAACGATGCCTGGCGGATCCACTGCGTCTGGACCGATTGGTCGGCGACCTGCTTCGCTGCGTCAATCATGAACTGCAGTGCCCGAAGGTACACGTTGCCGCCGGCTTCAAAGGCGTCGCTGAGAGAATGGAGAGCCATGCGACCGACAGCCGTGGTCATTTCTTCCAGACTCGCGACGTCCTGGTAGCATGCTGCGAACAGGCGACTAAAGACCTGCTCCAGTGGGCGGTTCCCGAACAAGCGCCACACGACAGCGCTCGAAAGGTACACGTTGCCTCTCATCTGCCACATCCCGTCCAGAACTGCGTCCCCGGACCGCACCCACGCCATCCCGCGACTGTTCTGGTCGACTCCACTGCCCAACGCGCCACCGGATGCAGATGCTTGCTGCTGCGCGAGCTGGAGCATCGCAGGCCCCGCGCGTCCACCATTTGCACTTGCGCCTTGACCACCGGAAGAAGGCGTGCCCACGAACAGAGACACTGCGTTCTGCGCGCTCTGCTCGAGTTGGCTCCATATTTCCGCGGGCCGTGGGCCGGGAGACTGAGCTACAAACACGTGAGGCAGCAACTGGGTGGTCGACTGCAACCCAAGCGGAGAAGGATCGGACGAGCCCCGCGTCAGCTCCACCTCAACGACCGCCAGCGCCGACAATACCCCTAGCGTTGGCAGGTACAACTCCTTGGCGCGCTCCATGCAGTTCTTCACGAGCGGGAGTACGTCCTGCTTGGGCTTGCCTAGCTTCTGCGCGATCTGCATCATCCACAAGAGCGAGAAGGCCACGCAGACGTGGTCGCCGTGATGCTGGGCGACGCGAATCGCCTCCAGAAGGCTCTCTTGGGCCGTGTCGTAGTGGTCGAACACGATCTGGAGCCCCGCGAGATTGAGCGCTGCGTACTGGACCCCTGTGCCTCGGAAATGGGTCGTGAACGCGCTCGGCGTGGCTCGTTGCGCGTCGGCGCCCGCGACTGCGGCGAACAGGGAGCGATTGCGCGAGTGGTCGGCTGGAACGACGTCGTGGTACTGGTGAAGCGCGTGCAGAGCTCCTTGGTAGTCTCGGGTGTGCAAATGGTCCAGGTACTTCACGTACAGCGCATTGCGATCGCTTGTGTTGGCTTGGCGCATCAGCACGCGTGCAACATGGACGCTGTCGGGCACATCCACGCCACCGTCAGATCCGTCGAAGACGCGCCGGCTTGCTCCCTTTTTGATGCGCTGCATGGCGTCGTTCAGTATCATGTCCAGCTGCTCGGTGGACCAAACGGCGGCGTCGCTCGCGTCCTTCGGCAGCCCGGCAGCATCTCCTGGGTGGAACGCGGCGGGAGCGACGAGATTGGGCGACTGGAACGAGGAAGGAGGCAGTGCAGGCGACGCTACCGACTCGGGCGACGACGCAGACGACGCCGGCGTGTCCTCCGCGATCGTCAGGGAGCCTACACGGATGGGCGAGAGCAACAGCTCGCCCTCGCTCCACGCGTGCGCGCCGCCGCGCCGCTCCAGCTCGCAGTCCTCGCGGAACTGCCGCACGTACTGCTGCACGTCATCGAAGAGCGCCGACAGCCCGTCGAAGAGCAGCCGGCTCGTCGCGAGCAGGAAGCGGCGCACGAAGACGCCGAGCACGCTCTGGCGCGCGAGCACCGCGGCGGTGGCGTCCGCGCCCTCCTCACCCGCCGCCACGGGGTCGAGTGGCGCGAGGCACTCGGCCACGCGGTCCAGCACGTCCTCGACGGCGTCGGGCGAGTCCACGCCCGCGAGTACGCCCACGAGCGCGACCGAGAGCACGTTGAAGTCGGCCGCGGCGCTCAGCTTAAGCTCGAGTCGGCGCAGCAGCGCCGCCAGGCTCGTGTGTTCGGCCTTCTCTGCGGACGCAGGCTCTATCGCGCAGTTAGTGACGGCCGTCCGCGTCCTGGAGACGCGTTGCTGCTGCCACCCGAACGCCGAGAGACGGACGCACCGTCGCCGAACCCGAGCGGACGCTGGATCTCGTCGCACAGGAAGCGCGCCAGCCGGTCCAACGCCGCCCTCCCCACGCGCGGAGCCTCCCCATCCGCTCCTTCCTCGGCCGCGGGCTCCGCGCCGCCCGCGTCCCGCGCCTGCCGCACGTACTCGGCCACCAGCAGGCTCACGCTCAGCACGTAGCTGTTGGCGGCCATGTTGGCTACGGAAATGCCCCCGATGCCGGCAATTTCCGAAGATGACGACGCGCGATTGGCTGAAATACATCATTCGAGAGTGATGGTCGCGCTTCATTTCCTCCTCGCTCGGCCGGCGCCAAAAGCGCGGCGACGACCACGAGCTTCGGGCGACGGGACGGGAGGCGGGATCGAGGCTCCCCCTGCGCTCGCCGCGGCTCCGGATCGATTTCTGACTGCCTGGCGGACCCGGACGAGGATGCCAGCGGCGCCCTGACCGGCCCACTCGCTCTTGACCCCTCGAGAGACCGGCCGAAGGCCACGAATCGCACCATGCGCAAGGCGCAGCCCCGGCCGAGCGCGTCCCCCACGAGCCGCGCGGTCGACGACGACCGCCTCTCCGCCTCGGCGGCTGGACACGCGCGCGCGCAGAGCGGCCGCGGGTCCACCAGCGGTGGCGGAGGCGGAGGCGGAGGAGGCGCGCCGTTCAACCCGCTGCTGGCGCTGCAGACGCTGCTCGCGGCCGACGGGACGTCCGCCAAGCAGCGCGCGCGCGCCACGCAGCAGCTGGCCGAGCACCTGCGCGCGCTGCCCACCACCGCGAGTCTGTACGCGACCTACGAGCCCTACCTTGGGCTCTTCGCGGACCTCATGGTCGCGACTGGCAAGGGCTCGCGCGAGCTGCGCGAAGGCGTACTCGACATGCTGCAGGCTCTGGCCGGCCACAACCCGCGACGGTAGTCTCTTCCTCTATGTCTTCAACTGTATTGACAGACGCCACCATCGTCGCAGAGCTAACCGCACGTGACTGCTGCAGGTTCAGCGAGTGGATCGCGCAGAACGTCCAGCACGGACACGAGGCGTGGCTCGTCGAGTGGAGCTGCGGGCTGCTGCGAGAGGCCGAGCTGCGCCTACCAACGGCCGCGTCACCCGCGGCAGGCGCGTTCAGTGACGCAGCGCTGGTTTGGAACGAGAAGACGGTCGAGTTCTTGGAGTTCGACACCGCAGTCACGCGCATCGTCCAGATGTGGCGCACGCTGCTCGACCACGCGGTGGACGAAGGCGTTGTGCGGGGCATTGTCTCGGGCTTTGCGCTCTTTAGCTCTCTCGACAGCGAAGGCTTTGCGTCAGGCGAACAGTGGCGAGACTTGGGCAGGAGGAAGGTGCAGGTGCACTTTGTCGACGTTGCAGATGTGCTCATCGGCTGGGCTATCAACACGCCGACCGAGTCCAGCCTCCGGTGCGCTATGCCCTCCCATGAGATGCGAAAGAACTGTGTCGTCTCTCTAACATTGATGGTTCGCGCGCTCGGTAGGGAGAAAATCGTGCTGCTACTGCAGGGAATGGGCCAGCTCTGGGCCGATAACAGCGTGTTCAGCTCCCAGCTTCTCTCGTCTTTTGCAGAGGTGGGGCGTGAAATGCTGTCACTGCGGCCGGAGAATCAACGAACTCACATAGAGCGGAATGTGTTTGCAGGAAATCGGTGGCTTGTCGGCAGGAGCTGGAGAAAGCGAGGGCAACGCTCGAGCAAGCATTTTACTTGTGTGTTTCCTGATGGTGGCTCAAAATATCCCGGAGCTGGGTAAGCAGACGTTGACTCCGTGGTTGTAGTGTGGATCTGTCGAGCGACCTCACCAATGATGCGTGTCTCTACGTGACAGCACTCGAGCCGTCTGAATTCGGAGTCAGCCTGCTGAGTCGAGTACTTGAGGCAGCAGTGCTGCTACATGCGCAGGACGAGTACTCGTACGTTCTGAGATCCATGATTTGGGGCCACCAAGGGCAACACTTCTCACCGCCCTGCTTGTTACGATGGCTGCCTGCGACAGAGAGTTTTGTGTTGTGAAGTGCGCCGAGTACCTATCTGCACTCTCCGCATCGTCTCCGACCGCGTTTTCAGCGCTGGCGATGCGCGCTGTTTGTTTTTTGGTTCTTCGAGCCGCTTTCCTGGAAGTTCGTCACGACATCGCGTTCGAAACGATCACCTCCGTTGTGCGTAGCATCTCCAGTATTCTCTCAAGCCACCTGCCAATGCTCGTTCGGCAACCAGACTCCGCAACGAAGGTTGTTGTCATCTTGGAGGCAGATGTCACTGCAATCGGTGGGAGGGGCGGAGCCAGGAAGAAATCAGCGACGGTGATTGAGTGTTTGTTCCGGCTCCAGGAGCAGTTTGGCTTGGACGGCTCAATACGCTTGCTGATCAACCTGCTCCGAATCGGAGGAGTCGCAGCTATGAAGGTCGGTTGATGCTCTCTGCCTCAATTTGCACCACGCAATGACTGATATCTCTGCATGCTTGGTACAGATCGCAGCTCTTTCGTCGCTTCAGCGGCTGAGCGGACCTAGCATCAGTGCGTCGGACGGTGCGTACGCGACATACTGCACAACGGGGTTCGTCCTAGCGTCCAAGGATCTTCGTCGCCGATGGCATCGCCATCAGCGTGAGAACGGCGTTGGAGGGTCTGACTTGGTGCACGCCCGCAAGCTCGCCGAAAGCTTCGGGGTGCATCTCAAGGACGCACGGTCGCGACAAGTGCCGCCGCAATATTTGCAGCTGCTGGTGAAGATGTACACTGCACTATTACGAGCAGTCAGACCCGTTGCAGCGAACTTCTGGGCTGATCCTTCTCTTCTGCCAACCGTGTCGTTCGTATTTGACACTTCATCTTCGCTGTTGCTGAATACCACCTCAACATCTCGAGAGCTGATTGAAGACATTTTGAAGCTGGAGCGCGAAATCATCCGCCAGATCCCAGCCGAGCTGAGTCGCGACACAATGGCAAAGCTTTACTCGTCCGTCTCGTCGCTGACCGCAAGCTCCGATGTTGGTGTTCGAGAGCACTGCGTGTCGATCCTCAAGGAACTCGCTGCCAGGACTCATGACGCTTCGTCTGCCGACGAAATTGCTACGAAAGCGCTGGAACTCGTTACCGATCCTCATTACGGAATCAGAGAAGATGCGGCGTGGGGAGTCCTTGGACGGGTGGCAAGTGACGCGTTGGTGCTCACCGAACCAGGCAAACTCGGGGTGCAGGGCCGGCGTCAAACTCGATTGGATTTCACTGCCTCTGATTTTGAAGATGTGTTCCAGCTTCTAGAGGACCCAGGGTGCGATGAGCGCGATTGGCTTTCGCTCGGCAGTCACCTGAGGGACCGCAGCGAGATGAGGAGCCCAGAAGAAGGTGCACCGACAAGAGAAAGCGTTCCCCAGCTAGTCTGTAGCGTTGTTCGGGAGGCAGCAGGCTGGTGCGTGGACAACCGGCTTCGAACCCACTTCGGGGGACCAGCTCAGACGTTTGCCAGCATCGAGCGCTTGCTGCTTTCGTACGCAGCGCCAAAGGCGAGTTTGTCGAGACGGACCGGACAGTTACAGGAGAATGGCGACTTGGCGACAAGATCGGGCTCCGCAGCTTACGCGTGGTGCGGAATCGGGAAGTGGATGTCTCTGGAGTTTGTGTGTGCACTCGAGCTGCGGATTGGCCAAGCATGTGCGTCGGACAACGCCGAGTTGGAGCCTGAAAGCGAAGCGTACAGGGCACTGATATTCTACCGAGCCAACAAAGCAGTGTGCGACGACTGGCTGCACCGGATCCGACCGCTGTTGGCGGATCTGTCATCAGACGCGTCGGCGCTGGAGCTTAGTCGGTTCCACCTGTACTCAATCGCCTCAGTCGCCTACAGTAAGCTGCGGCGGCTTCTGTCAGGCGCTCGAGGATCAAGTGACTCGTTTAGCAGCGATCTGAGCGCCGTCGGCGGCGAATTGGATGCAGCGCTGTTTGCGTTATGTAGACGCTGCTGCGAACTCAAGGATGCGGACAGCATAACTGGATTCCAAAAGTGGGGACGCAACATCGAGACCGAGCTGACCCAGCGATGGTCCGCTGGGAGGGGCAAGACCGACTGGGACGATGGTCCGCAGCTTCTGCTGTTTGGGTGGCTGACAGGCATGCGTCACGAGGCGACTATGCACTACGAAGACGCCGTGGAGGCCTACCAAGAGTTGTGTCGCCCGATCCTTACAGGTGGAGAAGCAACGGCGCTCATGCTACTCAAAGCGCCTTATGCGCACCTCCGGATGTCGTTGCCGACTGTACTGGGATGCCTTCGGCAGTGCGCGCAGTGCTACGTACGACTCCACAGATGGTCCGAGTTGCGGGAACTCGTCGGCGCCTTCTTACGCACGGCAGCATATGTTGCCGAGAACTCCGACTCGTTCCCTGGTGCCCAAAGCATAATGGATTGTGCTCATGCGTGGGCCAAGGAGCTTGAACTGGCCAACCTGCTCGAGACAGAGGCGAAAAGCGGTGGCGCAGTCGCGTTTCAAGCGTTTCAAGGCAAGCTCGTGGCTGTTAATGACGATGATACCACTCTTCCAACGCTCTCTGTGCAGCGTTGGGGATTCATGAGCGACTGGACCCGAGTGCTGAGTGCAGAGTTGGAACCAATCGAACGGAAAAACAGACCCGACAACCTACTGGAGAGCCTTCATCAGTTCGCGCTTCAAAGCGGACGACATATTGTAAGCCCCGCCCAAGTCGCCAACAAGACTCGCGAACGGCTCTTCCTCGATGTATCGCAAGCCTCATTCGCGAAACTGGTAACTGCTGGCGGGACGACACGAAGCTCGTGGTCCGAGTTCCCTGCATTCGCTGCTTTGGATCCGTCGATCCACGACTCTGCGCTGTGGAGTGCTTACACACAACGCCTCAAAGCGTTGAGCATCCATGGCACTGGGCAAGCATCTTTGAATGAGCTCCAATGCGCAGGATATCTGACGGCCGCATCAAAGCTGGCGCGAAAGCAGAGGAACTTTGAGCTAGCAGATCGCATGCTTTCGGGCGCGGAAAGATCGGCCAAGCGCCTATTGATGCAGATGCCAATCAGTATCAGCTACGAAAGGGCGAGGCTGCTCGCTGCGACTGGCGCGGAAGTGGACGGGTTCCGTTTGCTTGCAAATGCGTGCGCCTCCAACCTGGGCTCGATTGCTGACGACCGGCCGGAAGGCACGAAGGACGTGGTTGTTCAGGCGCTAGGCCGTCTGGCCGCGTCTCTCAATAGTATGGCAACCACATCACCGGAAGAAACCCCGCTGATGTCACCCATTCTGGAGCCAGTTCTCGCCTTCAGCGCCAGCTCGAGTGGGTTCAACAATGGAGATGGCAAGACGGAGCGGCCGGGCGTTGCAGTGGAGAAGTGCCTCCGTATCGCGACTCAAATCGCCCCGGCGTCTCCGAAGGCTTGGTTCCGGTATAGCAATTGGTGTTACGAGCTCGGCAAGCGAGAGGTGGAGCAGGTCGTGGAGCAGAACGGATACATCCACTTGTCCCCACTCGAAGAGCTGGCGATAAGCGCGAGCTTGAACGAGATGAACGTGGCGAGTGCCGACCGCGACGCAATCGTGCGTGGGTATTGCCACATCTTTGAGAACGGCGCGATTGTGCCGCAACGAACGGACAAATTCCGCCTCCTCTGCTACGAGCGGATGCGCGAGGACACGAGCGAAGAGGCGGTCAATAACTTGGTCGCCCTGCAAGCTGACTCCCACGCTCGGGTGCTGCGCTACCACTTGCTGGCGGCCAATGGCTACGGGTCGTACCTGCAGACCCAAGGGGAGAGCAGCGATTCGCCCGCTTCAGGCACGCAGCAGCAGAAGGTCATGCTTGTGGCCCTCCGACTACTACACTTGCTGACCAAGTACGGATCGGAGAGAGACGTGGTCGCCTCCATCGAGCAGATATTCACTACTAGCCCAGTCGCGCCGTGGGCACTAGTCGTGCCGCAGTTGATCGCTCGCGCTGGCCACCCAGACTCGAACGTGTCGGCAATCGTTTGCCTGATGCTGCAGCGCTTGGCGCGTTCCTACCCGAATTTGCTCGTCTACCCGGCGGTGGTGGATTCGGCCGGGCCAAAGCTGGGGACAGGGAGCGCTGTAGATGATGCCTCCATACCACGATTAGGCGGCATCTTGGATGAGGTTCGGAGAGTATCTGGCGGTCTGGTTGACGGTGTCAGCTTGCTCGTGTCAGAGCTTCGGCGCGTGTCGATCTTGTGGGACGAGGCGTGGATCGCGGCGCTTGGCAAGTTGTCGACCGACGTGGCGCGGCGGACGAACACGCTGGAGAAAGAGTCGGCGCGCGTCGCCAAGAACACGTCGCTGTCGCCAGTTGAAAAGTACGAGCTCGCGGAGCGCAAGTTCGTGGCGATCCTGAAGCCGGTGCTCCTGTCGCTCGAGCGGGTCTGGAACGCCACGTGTGGCACTGCTGGCCGATTCGGCTCTTTGACGCCGCACGAGCGCAACTTCTTGCGCGACTATGGCGGTGAAATCGAGCGGGTGCTGCTGGACCTTCGAGAAGCGTGCACAGTTGGCCGGACAGTCGACCCAGCAAGCTTTTCGCCTCAGAGAGTGCAAGCTATTTGGGAACCGCTGGACGCGATTCTGAAGTCGCTCATTGGAACGGCGGGGCGACGCAGCCATGTGAGCTTGCAAGACATTTCACCGGCAATCTTGACGATCGCCGACGTTTTTGCGCACACGAACATGCCCGGAACCGCGCGGAGTCCAGGGAGTAGCGGGTGTGTGAAGACGATGGTGTACATCCACAAGCTGCTTCCGTCTGTGTCTGTGCTTAAAACCAAGACGAAGCCCAAATTGCTGCAGTTCATCGGGTCGGACGGCATGAACCACCGCTACCTATTGAAGGCCAAGGAAGACCTGCGTCTTGACGAGCGCGTCATGCAATTCCTGACCGCAGTGAACGAGTTACTCAAGGCGGACAAAGCGGCGGCCGTTCGAGGTCTCAATGCTCAGAACTACAGTGTCATCCCGATCTCGAACGATGCTGGGCTGATCCAGATGGTCCCGGATGTAGTGCCGCTCTTCCAAATCTACACGACACGCCAGGAGCACACCGCGGGCGGTAGGAGCCTTCAGATGTCTCCTCCACCCACAGCGATAGGCCGAGCCTCCACCTCCGCCTACCCGCCGCCCAACCTACCTCCGCCCCCGACTGTCCAGTTCTACGCGATGCTGAAGCAGCACGGGATCCACGACGTATCTCAGCGTGCTAAGTGGCCGTTATCCGTCCTGCGCCAGATCTACGCGGACCTTGTGCGGCAGCTGCCTCGGAACATGATCAAACAGGAGTTACTACTCCGCAGTGTCGACTTGCGGGAGAGCTGGGCGAAAAATGAGCGACTGGTCAAGTCGCTAGCCGTCATGTCGGTTCTAGGCTACGTGGTGGGTTTGGGCGATCGGCACTTGGACAACATCCTGCTGTGCGCCAACACCGGTGAGGTTGTCCACATCGACTACAACGTGTGCTTTGATAAGGGGAGGCGACTCAAGGTTCCAGAGGTGGTGCCGTTCCGGCTGACGCCGATGCTGCAGGACTCGCTAGGGCTACCTGGGGCTGAAGGCCCGTTCCGTGTCGCGTTCGAAACCACGCTGCGCGTCGTCCGATCCGACAACTCGCGCGAGGCGCTGCTGACACTGCTGGAGGCCTTTGTCTACAGTCCACTGACAGAGTGGGTCGCAGAGGACAATCGGCACGCCGGCAAGACCGTGGACTTGAAGACGCGCCTCGAGGTGAATGTGAACCTGTCGCTGTTCCTGTCGCGAGCAGAGGAGCGCCGGCAAGACACGACCACGTTCGGGACCGAATTCTCGTCGTGTGCCCAAGAGCTGCTGTCCACTTTACAGGTGGTGAAATCGCAACTCCGCCCGCTGCTCGACGGACAACGAAGCCTGCACTCAATCCAGGAGAAACGCTCAGCAGCGGCGGCAGCATTGTCTCTTCTTGAGCCTCAAGGACACGACAGAGCTCCAGCTCAAGCCGCGAAGAAAGCTGAAGTGCAGGCAAAGCGACAGTTGACGGACGAGGTGATGTCGAAGCTGGAGGGGTTCAGCAACGAGTGTTTGGAGCGCCATCGCCAAGTATGTGGGTGGAAAGAGCGAGCCGCCGGGTTCCATTCAACTGCACTCGATCGCTACCAAAGCTGTATCACTGACGCGGAAGGCGCTTCGTTCCGGGAAGTATTTGGCGCGATCGCCGAGCTGCAACACTCCAGCGGGCCGCTTGGCCTCACGCGAGAGCTCGCACCAGACGAGCTTGAGTCGGCATGCGTGACAGTGGACGCTCGAGTCGCCCATTTCAGCCGAAGTTTCCAAGATCTGACGCAGTCCTTGCTGCCGATCCTGATTAGCTACAGCAAAGCCCGGCAGGAGCTGGACGAGTTCTTGCTGTCTCAGTGCGGCTCTACCGGGGAGGACATTTACAGCGCGTGGCGGACGAAGACGTCGAAGATTCTGCAAGCTGTGCAGAGTGGATCAGTGGTTGCCATTACTGATGCTGCTGCTGACGCGACCATGCAATTTTCAACGACGGACATTCCTTCTGCTGCAAGCCTGACAGAGTCGAGCACCGTGCTGAGTCAGCTTGAGCGTCTTCAAGCGCCTTACGGTTTCGATCCCAGTGAATACGGTCGGAGAACTCTTCGTGAGTTGGCCCCTCCGTTGGAGGAAGATGCCGACCGGGTTGTTGAAGAAATCGGCAGCCTCGTGGCTGCCATGAAGGTCTCGAACGCCCAGAGCCAACGCATCTTGAAGCTCGCGAGCGCAACGTGGATCGTCGGCGCGATGGAGGCGAATCTGGAGCAGCGAGCTCACTCTTCGTCCGCAACTGGCCTTGGCATCGAAGCGTTGGCAGGGCACGCGCTCTTTCGCCAAATCCTGGTTCATGCCAAGGCATGCTCGATGGTGCTTGAGCTCGTGTCGACGCCAAAGGGAGCAATGAAGAGGCTGCGTGCCACGGAGCTGATTGGTAACCGACCGACTGACAAACACCACAGCACTACCGGTGTTACCGTGGCTCTGACTGGCGTCGTCCAGCTTCTATCTGCTGCTGAACAGTTTGCTGCCTGCGCTCAAGAGCAGCTAATGCTGCTGGAGCTGAGCCGCCAAAGCTCGCTGTTACCTGGCTACGCGCGCCTCGAGACACTGCTGGCCGTCGAGGAGGCAGCGCGCAATAGTCAGACGAACCGAGACGCGTTGCTGGCGACGGACGATTCGGCATGGCATAGCCGACTGACCGAGTGGCCTGCGCTGAAGGACATGGTGGCTGCTGCTGCGGTCGTTGTCGAGCAGTGGGTCGCTTGGCGCAAGTCGTTGCAGGCGCTTTCTGTCGTGCAGGCGTCCGATGCAGACGAAGCGCAGACCGTGTCCAAGTACTGGCTGCGATTGGTTGTTGACATCTTCAAGGCGACTGGCGCCTACGGCCAGCCGGACGGATCTCAGCACGGCGCGTCGTTTGCGTCGGAACTGGTGTCTCGCCGCATCGTGGAGTTTCTACATGACCACATTGTCACGCCGCTGTACCAGGTCATGTCACTCATTGTCACGCGCGAGTGGAAGATCTCGTTCGCACCTGATCATGGCCAGCCGCTCCTCGAGCAGTGGACAGTGTTCATGACGGACAGCGTGCGAGAATGCCTACCTTTGTCAGCAACAACTGCGGTCAAAGCGGGGGACGAGGGCGATAGAAGCTCGCTCACGCGCGACTCGTTGGGGCAGCAGCTGGCAGCCAAGGTGGTGCAGCTAGCCGATCTTGCGAGCTCGTTTTGGGTGCGGGAGTGGGTGGTACAACAAAGTAACCAGCGCGCGTCTCGCATTGCTGCGATCCGGAAGCAGCACGCCGGGCGCCTTCGCTACGCCTTGTGGCTGTCGCAGGAGGCGCCAACTGCAGCGCCGGTCGCTTCGCACCGTCCGCCAACGCGACTCGAGGTTCTGGCGTCCCTGTCGACACAAGTCCCTCGGCTAAACGCGCTGTCAGTTGAGCTTCAGAATCTGGAGGCGTCGGCGCTGGAGCTGGCGCAGCAGTTGGAGTACGTCGCTTCGCAGTTGTCCCTGCTACCGAGTACAGGGGGCGCTGTGGGCGACAGCGACAAGAGTTGGTCGCGCACTTCCCAGGACGCAAACTCCAGCCTGGATCTCCATGAGCGCGTCCAGACCTGCTACACCAAGATATCTGCGCTCTTCTCGTACACGCGGGAGCTGTGCGACCTCGTTCAGGGCGTCAGCGTTGTGGAGACGTCGATGCGAGACGTGCTGCCAACTCTTGGTGGTCGGGTGGAGTTGCAGGTCGACACCCTAGGCAAAAATCTGGTCGAGTCCGCCCTGGTCGCAGCGCTCTCATGGAACGACGCGCGGCTGGAGCTTGCCGCTCTGGAAGAAGTCGCCGGAGATTTCCAGCAGGAGCTTGACCGCAAGACTGCTGAGCACGACAAGCTCGTCTCTAGCGAGATGCGTTACCGCGAGTCACTGCGGCAGCTTTGTGACTCCTCGAAGGCCAGCATTCTTGACGCAGCGAGCAATGTGCGGAGCGTTGGTGAGCGACTGCTGGCGCTGCTGACGGTGTTCGACAAGCCTCGAGCTCTCATCAAGCAGCAGACGCCAGGGAGCCATCGCGATGGAGCTGTTCCGCCCGTTGCAGGGTCGTCGCCGTCTCTGTCAGCCTCGTCGTCACAGTCCAATGCAGACGTCGTCACCTCCATGGTCGGTGGTGACGTAGTAAGACTGGGGCGACCGGTTGGACCAGTGACGACGTCCGGCTACACGTTCAGCGAGAACGAGCGCCTGGCGAAGATTCTGCTGCGCAGCATCCGGTCAGCGACCCACATCGGTGCGCTCGAGGGCGTTCTGGAGAAGCACGAGCACTGCTTCACCGCTTTGCGCGGTGCCATTGCGCGACTGGAGCTCGTGACGCGCGAGTTTGTGACCAAAGCGGAGGCGCACATCCCTTCGGAGCCGACGGGGGGAAGTCTGGACCTCTCTGGAGCGCTCAGGTCGTCGTTCCTCGCCATTACAACGGGCACTGCAGAGGTGCCACCGGTGGCTGGAGGAGTTGGAGCAGAAGTGCAGCTGGTTGAGGTGCTTGACGCACTCTTCGGGTACATGGAGGCGGTGGGCGAGCTCCCGCTCTCTAGCGACGACGCCGAAGTGAGCGCCGATGACGCCGCGGTGACGACTGGAGGCGGCACGTCGGTGCTTGTCATGAGCCAGCAACTGGTCGCGCAGAGTCTCCGACTGTTCTTCGAGGCAACAGAGATGGCTGACAGGCTGTCGTCAACGCGCCAGAGCCAGCCGACGAACCGAGCGCTGCAGCTCGGGGACAAGCAGCAAGACGTGGCGGACCGCTCCGAGGAAGAGGAAGGGGAAGACGGGACCGCCTCGGCTTTGGGGACGCGGATGCCCTCTGCAAGCGGAGGGAGTGCGACCGACGCCGACTCTGGCCTCGATCGTCTGGACGAGCAAGGCGAGAGCCAGACGTCCGTCGCGGTCTCTGCGTCCTCCACCACCACGACGACCGCGACGACGACCGCTGCCGACGCCGCTAGGACGCAGGCGCGGAGCCGCTACGGCCTGCAGGTGCTGAGCCGCATTGAGGAGAAGCTGTCGGGCGTCTGCCCAGACCCCGACACGCGCGGGACCAAGGTGCTGACGGTCGAGCAGCAGGCCTCCTGGCTCATCGACGAGGCCACCAAGGTGGACAACCTGTGCGTCATGTACGAGGGGTGGACGCCCTGGATCTGACCGTCATCGGCCAGGCTTCATGTCCGGCAGCCTACGTCTCTAGTGGCGATCGACTGTCAGGGATGAGCACCCGCTGCTCCTCCACGAGAGCCTGAGACTCACCGCCGAGCACGTAGGATCAGCAACACACTGGCGTCTTGAACGCGCGTGGCGGTGTTCACCTCTCGATACATAATTACCTACTGCGAGAAGAAGCCGCCGATCGGTCCCTCGCGCTGCCTGCACACGCGTTGCGTTCCTCAGCTGCGCTTCTTGTCGTCCTTGGCGGCACGCTG
Organism: Phytopythium oedochilum; assembly: GCA_023338025.1. Classification (NCBI taxonomy): domain Eukaryota; phylum Oomycota; class Peronosporomycetes; order Pythiales; family Pythiaceae; genus Phytopythium; species Phytopythium oedochilum. The sequence continues at coordinate 20,612 of JAADXX010000170.1, read as the reverse complement.
GGCGGCCTTGTCGGCGGCCGATGCCGCCGCCGCCTGCTCGAGCACGTCGAACTCGCGCTTGGCGAAGACGAGGAACTGCTGCGCGTCGATGCCGACGCTCGGGTCGACGAGCACGTTGAGCCCGAGGCTGTCGCCGACCGAGAGGATGGCAATGCCGAGGTTGACGGTCGGCGGGGGCGGGACGAAGCCGAAGAAGCCGAGCAGCGGCTTGCCGCAGACCGAGATCTCGAAGGCGCTGCCGCGCACGTTGGAGATGGCGACCGAGATGCGCGAGGTCGTGAAGTGCACGATGGCCTTGGTGAGCGCGGCCGGGAGCGACGACACGACGTGGCTCGACATGTACGTGAAGACCTTCTCGAGCGAGTGCTTGGCCTCGTTCATGGCCGCGCGGATCTTGCGCAGGCGCCGGAGCGGGTCGGCCTCGCCCACGGGGAAGTCGATCACGAGCGACGAGAACTTGTTGCGCGACGTGCGGATCACCTCGCTGCTGCCGCGCATGTCGACGGGGATGGCGGCGCGCACCACGAGTCCGGGCGGCACGACCTGCGCCGGGTCCTGAGGCGAGTGCTCGGCCTTGACCCCCGCGGCCGCAGCGTGCAGCATGGTCTGGCGCATGGCGCCGGCCACGACCGACAGCATGACGTCGTTCACGGTGGCTCCGTATTGCTTGCCGATGGCCTTGGTGGCCGCGACCGAGTACATGACGTTGTACGAGACGCGCTTGGTGGTGCGGCCCGGCTGCTTGAACATGGTGGCGGGCTCGGGCCGCAAGGCGAGCGCCAGCAGCTTGCGCGAGATGACGAGCAGCGACCATGCCAGCAGCGCCGCCGAGGCCGCCAGGTCGCGCGCAAGCTGCGCCGGCGACCTGCGCGGCCTGGGCTTGCCGCGCCGTGCCTGCTGCATCTTGGTGAGCATGGCGTCGAACTGGTCGCTCTGGTCGCTGAGCTTGACCATGGCGGTCGAGAGCGACGCGCCGTCGCCGAGGCAGTGGTGCACCTTCCAGGCGACGCTGGCGTCGGCGTCGGCGCCGTCCGGGTCGGGCGAGATGACGTGCATCTCCCACAGCGGCTTGGCAAAGTCCAGCGGCGAGTTGACGAGCGACTCGACGTACGAGATGGTCGTCTCGCCCGCGCGCAGCGTGTGCGCGTGCACGTTGGCGGCCACGTCGAAGTCCGGCAGCTCCGTGAAGACCATGGCGCCGTCCACCTCGGTCACGAGCGAGCGGAAGCGCGAGAAGAAGGCGTCCTGGCCCATGCGCTCGCGCAGCCGCGCCACGTACTCGTCGCGCGAGAGCGCGCCGCGCAGCGTCAGCACGCTCACGGGGATCGACAGGTTGGTGGCCACCTCGGTCACGAGCGTCGCCTTGCCGATGCTCGACATCTTGCGCGTCAGCCGCTTGCGCGGCGGCTCCGACTGCGCGGCCGCGACGCGCCGCTGCTCGCGCCGCAGGTTGAGCGCCACGGCCAGCGCCGACGCCGCCAGCACCAGCGCCGCCACCAGCAGCACCACGGGCGCGTCACCCGCCGCCGGGCCGCTCGTCATGAGCCGCGTGAGCCCCGCCGGCGCCTCCGCCAGCGTCTGCGCGTCCTTCATTGCGTCCAGTGGCGATCGGCCGTCAATGGGTGGGCGTCACGTACACACACACACACACAGAGAGAGAGAGAGAGAGAGAGAGAGAGAGAGAGAGAGAGCGACGTCTTCGTCGTCCGCACCGAAGCGAATTGGAGAATGGAACCCGGCGTGTGGCGAGGTCTCAGCAACGTACTGCACCGTGTTTTGTAAATATGGGTGCTTCAGTTTCAGTGACAATCTGCTCGGCAGCCAATCAGAGAGATGCGAATCGGGTATCGCCCTGTCTCTTGCGTCCCTTTGACGTCAACATTACGCTGCTTGGAAGCGAGGCGTGACGCTGAACGTGTCACGCGGGCCGCTGACGAGCGTTGTGACTCACTGACGCGAGTGGTGACGCGCTCTGTTACAGAGTCTGTGGCTTCACGGACGTGAGCGGGCCGCCTGGCGGAGGACGAAGCAGTCTCAGAGTCACATTGCAGCTATCCACTGCGTGAGCTTGCAGCGCCAGAGTCCTAAGGCGAGGAGGGAGGACGGTGACGGAGGTCAAGCGCTACAGACCAGACTGCCGTCGGTGGCGCGGCTGATGCAGCGACAACTCGTGCCCAGCCACACGACAGACCACTCGGGTCCGGCGGAGAGGACGAGCTCTGATCGGGTCAACTCTTAGGGTTTGATGTTCCTCGGCCCGTCAGATTGTAGAGGGCAGCGCCCCATTTTGCGCTGGCTTCGGAACGATTACCAAAGACTGCACATGGTGGATCTCGCCTCGCCAATAGCCGCGATATGCCGGCCATCACGGCCGCAATGCAGAAGCCGCCAACAACGCCCTCCCAGCATAAGAACGACCCGTAGGAGCTATGGTTCGCACTAATCGAGGGTGAATGCGGCTGCAGCAGCCACTGGCTGCCAGCCAGTCGACTCGCACAAGGTGTACAAATAAAACGGTACGGCGTACCTCAACTTGACGACCTGTGTGCACACGTTTGATTGGTCCAAATACCCTCTCCAGCAGTATATTTCCAGCAAATCATGCCTCCTCAAAACCTCTCTAATAGAATAATACCGAACCGCGTAAAGCGATACCGGTTTCCTATCCTTGCTTGAAGCCTGCACTCTTGCATCGCTGATTTCCGGGCACGTGGACGCGTCGGAGCGCATTAGGATGCAGCCGCCCAACTACGCGCCGCGGGGCTTCGCGCAGGCGCCGCCGCCGCCGCAGTTCGCCCCCCAGCAGCCCCAGCCGCCGCGCAGCGGAGGGGGCGCCTTCCCCCAGCCGCAGGGGCAGTCGCGCATCTCTCCTTCCGGGCCCCCAGGTGCGTCCCTTCCCGTCCTTTCTCGCTTCCCCCTCGTCCTCGGGCGTCCGTGCGTGTTCCGGCGGCTAATGCGGCTTCTCCGTGGACGCGGCGGGCGCAATGGACGCTTCATTAGGCGCCTTCGTCCCTGGCGCGCAGTTCGGCGCGAGTGAGTCGCGCTACGCTGTGCGATTAAGAGCCTAGCGACTGTGGACTGACCGCGATCGTCTCGTACTCGACAGGTCCGCAGTCGCAGCCGCAGCAGTTTCCAGGGCGTCCAGTCCCTCCGGGCGGCTTCCCGGGCCAGCAGCAGGGCCCGCCGGGGTCTAATGGCCGCCCAGGATACCCCGGCGGCTTCCCGGGGCAGCCGCAGGGTCCGCCGGGCTCGCAGCCTGGCTCCAATGGCCGCCCGGGCTTCCCGGCCGGCCAGTTCCCCGGCCAGGCGCCGCCGAGACAGGGACCTTCGAGCTCGGACGGGCGCGCGGGCCCCGCGCTGGCCCAGTCGCCCGCCGGCTTCCGTCCCGGCCAGCAGCAGTTCGCGCAGGGCCCGCTGTCGACGGGGGCCCAGCCCATGAACAGCCAGTTCCAGCCTCCGCGAGTCGGTGCGTCTCTCATAGACTCTGTCGATGGCGCGCTCTCGGGTACTGACGGACGCGTCGAATGGCCGCGATGAAGGAGGCGCGCCGCCGAACACGGCGCCTGGGTACCCCCAGCAGCCGGGCATGCAGCCGCCTACGCCCCAACAGCAGCCGGGAGCCGGCCCGCCGATGATGAACCAGGGACCGAACAGCTTCGGCTTCAACCGCGGGCCGCCGCCTCCGCAGGGCGGGGCCCCCGCTGGCCCTCCGCAGTTCAATGCGCCGCCCGGAGCGCGGCCCGGCCCGCCGTATGGGATGCAGCCCCCTCCTCCTCTGCAGCAGCAACAGCAGCAGCCTCCGTATGGAGCTGCGCCACCGCAGGCTGGCGCGCCGTACCCTGGCGCCGCACCTGGATATGACGCGCCTCCTGGCCAGTTCCAACGCCCGGGAGCTTACCCCGCCGGCCCTCCCATGGGACACCAGATGCAGCAGCAGCCGATGCAGCCGATGCAGCAGCCACAGCAGCCACAGCAGCAGCAGCAGCAACCCAAGCAGCGCATCGACCCGACGCAGATCCCGCGGCCGATCGTGTCGGCTGAGCGGGTGCAGTACGTGGCGCGCGGCCACACGGTGACGATGCCGCCGGCGGCGTCGAGCGACTTTGTGTGCGTGGACGAAGGCTGCTGCAACCCGCGGTTCATCCGGCCGACGCTGAACCGCGTGCCGTCCACCAAGGACGTGGCCAAGCAGTGCGGCCTGCCGCTGGCCGCCGTCGTCTGCCCTCTCGCCGAGCTGCGGGAGGACGAGCTGCCCATCCCGCTCGTGGACTTTGGCCCGACCGGTCCGCTGCGCTGCACGCGTTGCGCCGGCTACGTAAACTCGTTCACCAAGTTCATTCAGGGCGGCCGCAAGTTCGTGTGCAACCTGTGCACGCTGCACAACGACACGCCGCGCGATTACTACTGCAGCGTGGACCAGAACGGCCGGCGGCGCGACGTGCAGGAGCGCGCCGAGCTCTCGCGCGGGTCCGTCGACTACATCGTGCCCGCCGCGTACACGGTCCGCCCGCCGCAGGAGCCCATCTTCGTGTTTGTGCTCGACGTGTCGCTCTTCTCGTTCCAGTCGACGCTCGCGCCGGCCGCGCTGCACGCGATCGAGTACCTGCTGCCGGCGCTCGCGCAGAACAAGCGCAAGAAGATCGGCATCGTCACGTTCGACACGACGGTGCACTACTACCGCATGGACCGGGCCACGGGCGACACCGACGAGGGCGGCAACCACGGCATCACCATGAGCGTGAGCCCGGACATTGAGGACCCTCCGGCGCCGCTGCCGCCGAGCAGCTGGCTCGTGTCGATGGACGACCCGGCGGCGCTGGACAAGGTGCGCGCGCTCACGCGGCTGATCGCCAAGTCGTTTGAGACGACGACCAAGAACCAGGCCGTGGCCGGCGCGGCGCTCTGGAGCGTCGTGGACGCGCTCGAGTCGACCGGCGGCCGCGTCATCCTGCTGCATGCCGGCGCGCCGCGTCTCGGCGTGGGCCGCGTCAAGCGCGAGGAGGTCAGCGGCGCGTACGGCACGACCAAGGAAGTCGACCTGTACACGCCCGAGGGCGACGGCTCGCCGGCGTCGAACCCGTACGAGGCGCTCGCGCGCCGCTGCGCCGAGGCGCACATCTCGATGGATGTCTTCTCGGTGGCGAACGCGTTCGCGTCGCTCGCGGACATTGCGCGCGTGTGCGAGCTGACCGGCGGCCGCGCGCAGTACATGCCGCAGTTCGAGAAGGAGAAGTCGAGCAACCAGCACCACCTGCGCAGCCTGCTGCAGCGGCTCGTCGACCGCGACTGCGGCTACGAAGCCGTGCTCAAGGTGCGCTGCAGCGCCGGCCTGCGCGTGGACAAGTCGTTCGGCAACTTCTTCCGCACGTCGCGCGGCGCGGTGGACGAGATGGAGTTCGCCGTCATCGACCAGGACCGGTCCGTGAGCGTGACGTTCGCGCACGACGAGCCGCTGGCCGAGGGCACGGACGCGTATATCCAGGCCGCGCTGCTGTACACGCGCAGCGACGGCATCCGCTGCGTGCGCGTGCACAACCTGGCGCTGCCCGTCGAGCCGCTGCTGTCGAACGTGTTCCGCTTCGCCGACCTGGACGCGACGTGCTCGGTCTGGCAGCGCGTGGCCGCGAAGCAGTTCTGCGACAAGTCGATCATGCGCGCGACGCCGTCGGCCGTCAAGGACCAGCTCGTGGACGAGTGCGTGACGGTGCTGTTCAACTACCGCAAGCACTGCGCGGCCTCGTCGTCGTCCGGCCAGCTCATCCTCCCAGAGTCGCTCAAGCTGCTGCCGCTGTACACGCTCGCGACGCTCAAGAGCCGCGCGCTGCGCGCCAACCTGGTCGGCAACCCGCCGCGCGGGTTCATCGACGTGCGCGCGGACGAGCGCGTCATGATGATGGGTCTGCTCAACAGCCTGCCGGTCGAGTTCGCCGTCTCGGCCGTCTACCCGAAACTCTACAGCCTGCACGACATGCCGGAGAACTGCGCGACGTTCGACGACGACTCTGGCGCGTTCGTGCTGCCCGAGCAGCTGCCGCCCACGGCCGAGAAGCTCGAGGAGAACGGCATCTTCCTGCTGCACTCGGCCATGTGCTGCTACCTGTACATCGGGCCCAAGGTCCCGAGCGAGCTGCTGCTCGAGCTCTTCGGCGTCGAGCACGCCGACACGGCCGAGGCGACGCTCGACCTGTTCGAGCGGCTCGAGGACGAGGAGGAGGGTGGCCTGCGCGACCGCGTGCGCTCGCTCGTTGAGTTCCTCAACTCGACGATCCCCATCTCGCAGCCGCTCGAGGTGCTGACCAAGAGCGACTGGCGCGCCAACCGCTTCATGAGCGCGCTGGTGGAGGACCGCACGCGCAACGACGTGTCGTATGTCGAGTTCCTCGTGCAGGTGCACAAGAAGATCCAGTACAAGTTCCACTAGATGATGGCTCTGGCAGCCGGCGCGGCCGAGCGGAGCGGGGGAGGGGACAAGAGCCGCCACCGACGGGCGCGACAGAAATGCTCGTCACTGCGTCTTGGTGGTCTCGGCGACCCAGCAGCGCTCGCTCGTGTCCTAGGACTCGTCAATGAAAGTGTTGCGCGTTTTCCGATTGCCACTCGCAGCGCCTTCAGTGCGACGCCCGCACGTTCATCTTCGCTCCACGAGCTGCTGGCGAAGCGACGAAGCCGACGACTGCGAGTGTTGGAAGAGAGGAGAAGAGCTTCCTTCATGCCACTTGGGGCTTGGGACTCGCCAACGATAATAGATCCTAAGACTCGACGCTGCGTCTTGGAAGATACGTCGCGGCGTGTTCGTGTCCATTGTTAGTGGCTGTCTCGCATGTCGGCGGTCCATTCCTGCTTCTGCCTCACCACGACCGCATCTTCATACGCGCCGCCGCTTCCAGCGCCTCACTCATGGACCCACTGGCGTCTTCAGACAATGAAAGCGCCGTCCGTCCGGTCGAAGCGACCGTCGACCCAGCGCCGGTGCCAGTTGACGGACACGACTCGCTCATAAAGTCGGAGGCCGCGAACACGGCTGTCACGTCCTCAACGTCAGAGGTGGCGATCTCGGGCGACTCGACAATCGACGACCTGTTGGCGGTCGCCGCGTTGACCGAGGTGGTCGCCACCGCCGTTCCTCCGCCGGAGCAGGTCGCTTCGCAGCCCAGCCACTCGGAAAAGCCGGCCAAGAAGGACAAGAAGGTCGCGTCTAGGCTCGAGCGCTTGATGAAGCGGACAGACCGTAGCTGACAGTCTCTGTGTTCCTTGTGGTAGACCAACGACTCGTTCCTTCCCGACGAGACCCTCGCTCTCGTCCAGCGATTCTTGACGGAAAAGGTAGACGCGAGTGAGTGCTTGTCGGTCTGGCTGCCTCGGACTAACGTCGGCCTCGTTCTCCGACGGCCGGACACTTAGGTCGCGCTCAACCAGTGCGGCTCCAACAGCAAAGACGTCCTCGAATGTGCGTCCGCCGTCGTTACTGATGGCGCTGTGGTCATCCGCCATACTCACTCACCGCTCACTGTCTTGGCGGGTCCAATGCCGCAGTCGTAGGGCGGCACATGGACGACAAACAGCGGCGGCGCTACGTCGGCCCGCTCGTCCAGCGCATCGTCGACCAGTTCGCCATGGAGGCGCGGGCCAAGGGCGAGGACGTGTCCGTGGACCTGCAGACGTCCGCCTGCCTGCTGGAGCAAATGTTCCTCACTCTCGGCCGCGAGTCGCCGCTGCAGGACATGTACACGCAGGAGGAGGAGGAGATGCTCGACCTGCTCTTCCACGCGGAGGGCGACGCAGCCTCGACAGACTAGGCGAGAGCACGAGTGCTCGGCCTCCGAGCTTCTCACACCGTCGATCGAGCATCAATCGTATTCTACAACTCCGCACTCGCTCGATAGCTGGCTGCGCTTCTGCGCCTACGCCTGCTGCTGCTGCTGCTCCTGCTCCTCGTGCACTATCCGCACGACCTTGCCGATCCCCTTGGCCTGGCCGTCGCGGAACACGAACCGCATTCCCTTCTTGAGGAACTCGGGCGAGTGGATGAAGCGAAAGCGAACGAGCGCGCGGTCGCCCGTCCGGATCACGTCCTGGCTCGACTCGATCGATATGATCTCCGCTGTCTGACGGATCGTGCGGCAATTCACCATCGGCTGGTACCCGATTGTCACCGTCGTCTGGTGGTGGAGAATCACCACGCGCGCCTCGAACACTTGCGAGACGTAGTCGCTCACGTTCACCTGCGGGCTCAGCAGGATCATGCCTTTCCGGAAGGTTGTCCGCCCGAGCACGTACTTTTTGTTGATTGAGCGGAGCGACATTGCGGCGGTCTGGCCCGGAACGACCTCCTTGAGCGGAATGTACATGGACTCCATGCTGCGCACCGCGACCTTGTGGAAGTGTCCATTGTAGTCGGGTCCAATCTGGAGCGTGTCGTTCACGCGGAAGCTGCCGCTGACCAGCGTCCCCGCGACGATAAACCCGACGCCAGGCACCTGGTACGTCTCGTCGATCGGCATCTCCACGATCTCGTCAGCCGACGCGGTGCTCTTGGCTTTCGCGCCGTCCACCTTGACAGTAGACATCTCCGACACGGCTTCATCCTGGTTGCTCGACCTTGTGGTCGACAGTGTCGATGCGGACAGCGTCGCTTTGAACAGCGCCGACGGGGACGCGTCACTTATTATCCTCCGCAGGTTGCTCAGGCCGTCGCCAGTCACGTTCGAGATCGGGAGGATCGGCGTGATGCGGTTGGACGGGATGCTCTTCGCCGCCGTCATGGCTTGCTCCTCCGTCTTGACGAGCATCGCCATCTTGCCGTCTGCGGGCAGTATCATGACAGGAACGATTAGTGCGCGCAGTGGAGGGAAATCCGGAAGGCGTCAACTCTCCATCGTACATTTCCGCAGCGACTGGCGGATCGTCGCGAGCGTCTCCTTCGCAACGTTCTTCGGCGCAATGTCGATCTTGGTCAGCGCGACCACGATCGGAATCTCCAGCTGCAGAACAACGCAGTTAGAATCCATGCAGGCAAGAGAGACGAAGAATCAAGCAGGACGCCCGTCGTACCGCAACGGCGATGGCGAGATGCTCCTTGGTCATCCGCTTGACGCCCATGTTGGCGCCGATGACCACCACCACAATGTCGGGCTGCATGCCCGTCAGCCCGAACACCGTCGTCTTGAGGTATTTCTCATGCCCTGCACCCAGAGAGAAAGAAGAGAGAGAGAGAGAGCGTAAGTCTACAAACGACACGCGCGCTTGAGCACCAACGGCGCGCTCACCCGCAAGATCAATGAGCTGGATGCGCTTGTGCGCGATCTTGGCGAGCTCGACCCAGGGGATGAGTTTCCCGGCGCGCCTGGATAAAATTTGCTCGCCCTGGTCGTCGAAGCCGAGGTAGGCCGTGGCCACGCTGCTCGTGCGGCCCGACTCGACCTCGTGCTTGTGGCGGAAGACGGCCTTGCGCGACGACCCGCGGCCGTCGTCCAGCTCGCCCTTGATCAGCGTCCCGATGAGGCTCGACTTGCCAGAGTCGACGTTGCCCACGAACGCGATTCGAAGCGTGCGCAGCGCCTCCCTCCCGTCCGCCGCCTCATGGGCGTCCGCCGCGTGGTCATCCGCCGTCCCCTCCACCGTCTCACCCACCGCCTCATCCTTCAGTCGCCGCGCCTGCGCCTCCGCCTCGTGCGCCTCCATCGCCGCCTGTCTTGTCGGCTCTTCTCGTCCCAGCAGTTGCGCGTCTGTTGCCCTTGAGGGTGCGGCGAGCGACGAGCGGGAGGGAAAAGGAGGGGCGACGTCTAACGAACAAACCAGAAGACGGGCCGAAACCCCGAGAAAACCGATCGATGAGTGATGGTCCGCAGTTGAAGTTGTCGCTATCTTGTAACGTTAGGGTACACTTGGCGCGCTGCCCCCCCCTCCGCGCGTCAATGTCCGCCACGAGAACACGCGCGTGGCGGAACGCCGCCTTCAACCTGCAGTTCGCTCGAAGAAGGTGTAGCGGCGGGGCGAGGCGGCGGCGCGAGGCGGTGGGTTGACCAATGTCTGTGGGTTGATCCATGGCATGCCGAGCAGCACCGAGTCTGTATACTCAAGCTCATTCTTGAGCATTTGGACAGCAGCAAAAGCGACGCATGCAACGTTTCGTGGGCTAAAACAGCCATTGCCGCGCATAAGTCGACGCGTCTCCATCGCGTCCGTACAGCGCCGCTTCAACACACCTGTCGGCTCTTCAAGCGTACTTTGCCGGATCGTACCTGTACACTACTGTACTGCGTACAGATTCCCTCCTGCAAAGTACGATCAACCGGGGCGGTTGGCGCCATTTCCGTCTTGGGTCGTCTGCGGCACTTGAAGCGGCCGCTTGGTGATCGCTGATGGTGTCTCCGCCGCCGTCGCCCGCGGGCTCCGAGGCCGCGCCGGCGGCCGACGCGCGTGCGCAGGACACGCTGCGGCTGCTGCTGTCGACAGACAACCACCTGGGGTACGCGGAGAAGGACCCGGTGCGCGGCGACGACTCGTTCCGGACGTTCGGCGAGGTGCTCCGGCTGGCGCGCACCGAGCGCGTCGACATGCTGCTGCTGGGCGGCGACCTGTTCCACGAGAACAAGCCGAGCCGGCGGTCGCTGTACCAGGCCATGAGCCTGCTGCGCCAGCACTGCATGGGCGACGGCGCCGTGCGCTTCCAGATCGTGAGCGACCAGAGCCTCAACTTCCCCAACTTCGGCGTCGTCAACTACGAGGACCCGAACTACAACGTCCAGCTGCCCGTCTTCAGCATCCACGGGAACCACGACGACCCGGCGCGCGAGGCCGGCGCGGGCGGCGGCGCCGGCTCGCAGACGCTGGCGGCGCTCGACCTGCTCAGCGCCGCCAACTTCGTCAACTACTTCGGCAAGAGCGAGCGCGCCGACGCCGTCGAGGTCTTCCCCATCCTCGTGGTCAAGGGCGCCACGCGCGTGGCCATCTACGGGCTCGGCAACATGCGCGACGAGCGGCTGCACCGCATGTTCGCGCAGCAGAAGGTGGTCTTCCGCCGCCCGGCCGAGAACCCAGACGAGTGGTTCAGCATCTTCGTCGTGCACCAGAACCGCGACGACCGCGGCCGCGGCGCCAAGAACTGCCTCCCGGAGAGCTTCATCCCGGACTTCATCGATTTTGTGCTCTGGGGACACGAGCACGAGTGCCTCGTCGAGATGCAGGAGTCGCTCAAGGGCGAGTTCTACATCACGCAGCCCGGCTCGTCCGTCGCCACGTCGCTGGTAGAGGGCGAGGCGCGCGAGAAACGCGTCGCCGTGCTTGAGATCAACGGACAGAACTTCCGCATGAGCTCCAAGCCGCTCACGACCGTGCGGCCGTTCAAAATGACCGAGGTTGTGCTCAGCGACGTCGAGGAGCTCGACCCGAACGACCCGGACGTGGCCGAGCGCATCCGCGAGTACCTCGAGGAGCGCGTGGACGAGCTGTTGCGGGAGGCGGAGGTCGAGATGGCGCACCGCGAACAGCAGCAGCAGACGCAGATCCCAGAGGAGCTGCGGCAGATTCTCGTGCGTATCCGCGTGGAGCACTCGGGCTTCCCGGTGCTGGTGAACCAGCGCTTCGGCAGCAAGTTCGTCGGCAAAGTGGCCAACACGAACGACATCTTGCTGTTCTTCCGCAAGAAGCGCGAGCGCATCACTGCGCTGGACAAGAAGGCGGACGCGGTGATCAAGGACGCGCTCCGAGTGCCAATCCGGCCGACGCGGTTGGATACCGTCACAGTGGAGGACATTCTGGGCAAGAGGATGCATCTGCCGGACCGGAAGATGATTTTCCTGCCGGAGGAGCCGCTGGCGATCGCGCTGGACAACTACGTCGAGAAGAACAACCCGTCAGCCATCGACGAGCTGGTTGAGACCGTGCTGGAGGAGACGCAGAAGGACCTGGCCAAGCGAGAAGCCCGGTCGACGCAGGACATCCATAGCGCTGTCGAGAAGAAGAAGGAGAACGCTGAGGCGAACCGCTTGCTGCGTCTGCAAGAAGAAGCAGAGGCGGATGAAGCGAACGACGCAGAGGCTGCAGCTTCGATGTCGGACGACGCCGAGCCGAGCGCACCGCAAGCGACAAAGCCTAGTGCTCAGACGCGGTTCTCTTCCCGGTTCTACACAGAGGACGCATCTGATGATGATGCCGAGAACAACCAGCCGGCGTCAGCGGCACGGCGCTTTGGGTCGGCGCGCAACGCATCTGGGTCGTTGGGCACTGCGCGTCGAGCGCCTGCTGCTGCTGCTGTGTCGTCCGACAACTACGACAGTGACTTCGCGACCAAGAGTGCGGATATCCCTGCTCCGAGCAAAAAGACGTCAGGCAAGGCGAAAGCGGCGCCATCAGCGACACGAAAGCGAAAGGCATCAGCGTCTGTCGCTGTCGCCTCCCCGGAACCTCTGCAAGCTACCAGACGCGCTCCGACGCGGTCGTCGGCCGCGCGGAAGATGACGACACCAAGCGACTTGTTTTCTGACGAGGAGAGCGAAGTCGGTCGGCGTGGAGCTGTGGAAGCGAGCGACGGGGATGACGACTACGAGATGGAGGACGAGGACGAGAGCGAATTCACGCAGTCGGCTCCAGCGCGGCGACCAGGAGCCGCCGCCGCTGCCAAGACGAAGGCTGCGTCCGCTGCTGCTAGCGCTAAGGGGCGGAAACGGCTGCGACAAAGCACCAGATCGCAGTCGGACGACAACGATGCCGAGTTTGTCAACTCTATGAGCGCGCGACGGGCTGGAGCAGCGCCGAGTGCGCGCAAGACGAGCGCCAAGCGCCAAGCGAAGAGCAGAGCCAGCGCTGAGGTCGACCTGGTGTCGTCGAACGACTCGGAGCCGTCGCCCCCGCGCAACTTGCTCAGGCCGAAGCGGAGCGCGCCGACGCGTCCCCGGCCGCAGCCGAAGATCAGCGAGCTGTTCCAGAGGCAGGCGGCGTCGCAGTCGCGGGCAGCGGACAAGGACGAGGACGAAGTGGAGAGCGACCCAGACTTCACGCAGCTGACGGGCGCGACGGCCTCGGTGGTGCCTCCGACGCAGCAGCCGGGCAGCCGCTTCCGCGCGGCGGCGGCGTGGCAGTCGCAGACGCAGTCGGAGATGAGCCAGTCGCAGACGGCGGGGGTCAAGCGCCGGAAGCTGCCGCTGTCCATGATGGCGTCGCAGTCGAACGGCGGGGGCGGCGACACGGCGGCGACGCCCGCCGCGCGCAAGGGCTGGGGCCGCACGCGCCGCTAGTCAGCCGCGGGTCGAGGGACGGGAAGTGGATGAAGCGGCTCAATAGAAGCGGCGATGGACATGCTGGTCGACCGCCGGTCGTGTATTTCCTGGTTGCGTCTGTCGGACTATGTAGGTGGACTAGTGTGTGGAGTTCATAATGCACGTGGAGCACGTGACGAGGGCATGCCGCCGCCTCGCTCACAGGCGCTTACCAGGGGTCAAGGGGAGCCGCCGACCGAAGCGTCCCGGGGCACTACTAGCCCTCGAGCGACTCTTGCGGGGGCGTCTTGGGCAGGCTCGACGACAGCTCCTCCTCCTTGGTCGGGTCCTGGCGCACCCACGACTTGTTCTGGAAGCGCGGACGCATCTGCGACGAGTAGTACGGGTTCCGCGGCGCGAAGGGCTGCGCGTTCGCGTTCATGCTGGTGGCGCCAGCGCTGCTGGCGTTCTCCGACTCGCCGGCGTCGCCTGCGCCGCCTCCGTTGCCGTCGGTGGGCGTCTCACTCTTGGCAATGTTCGGGTTCACCCACGTTCGGTTCTGGAACGGTCGAGGCGCGCGCGGCGCGGCGCCATGGCGCGCTCCTGGATGCATTGGCCCGCCAAACTGGCCGTACTGCGGCGGACCCATGGCGTGCTGAGGCGGGTAGCCCATCCCGTACGGGGGCGGACCGAAGCCCGGCGGAGGATAGAACATTGGAGCACCAAACGGCTGGACAGAGACGTACGAGTCAGCTATCCGTCATGAACGAACGACTTTTTCTGCATGCAGGCAGGGCACTTACCGGAGGGAATCCGCCGTAGCCCGGGGGTCCGTCATACATGCCCATCGGCGGTCCACCGCGGCCATTCGGTCCGAAGCGGTCGTCCGGCGGTGGGAGCGGCGGCGCGACGTTGCGGCCGCGGGACCGCCCGTCCTCTTCTTGTCTCCGCTTGCTAGGGCCGCCGGCGCGGTCGTCGTCACTCCTCCGCTTCAGCGAACGATCGTCCTTCTTCTCGTCGCGATCGTTGCGTCCACGGCTGCCTCGCTGTTGTGCCGCCGGTCGTTCCCGCTCTCCCGACCGCGATCGCTCGGTCTTCTTCTTCTTGCCCAAGCTATCCCTCGCGTCAAGCTCGGCCTGGTCAACGTTGACTGGCGGCCCGAGCAGCTGCGAGAGGCGGCCTCCGCTGAGGTTTCTGCGCGGCGGGGCCGCCTCGGCGCTCTGTTCGTCCGCCTTGCGCTTGGATCCGGCAGACCGGCCTTCGTCGCGCTTCTGCTCCGGCTGCTGCGTCTTGGGCTTGCGCTCCGGCAGCGGCTTGTCGACCACGCCGAAGCGCTGCGACCGCCGCGCGAGCACGTCCGCCACGTCCTTGGACGCCGAGCTGAGCGACCGGATCGACCCTCGGCTGCTCGACAGCGCCACCATCTTCTTCTCGCTCGGTCCGGACGCCGAGGACGAGATGCCCTTAAGGCTGACCACGCGCTTGGGCTCGCCGGACGGCGGCGCGTCCTCCTTGCTCGGCTCGGCGCTGACGGGCGCTGCCGTGGCGTCTTGGGGCTTCTCCTGCGTCGACGCGCCGCTCTGCTGCGCCTCGAACTCGCGCAGCAGCTGGCTCAGCCATTCGACGAACTGCGCAGACGACTCGTCGCCGATGAAGTCGACCAGGTCGTGCGCGATCTGCGCCATATTCTTCTTGTTGCCGACCATGACGATCACGTACTCCTGGAGGGTCCGACGCGCGTGGGGGCGGGAGGGGGAGAGGATGATAGAGGGGACACATACACACAGGCACAGCACCGGTCACACACTGCCTATCGCTATCGCTCGTCTTCTCGGCGCGGTGCGTCGCTCTTTTCTTCTTTTCGGCGCCGCCGGCGTCAGCTTTTGACGGGTGGGGGCGCTCGGCTCCTCTTTTCCACGGCGCGCGCGCGCGCTCTCCACGCTCACACACATACAGAGCCTAGGACCCTAGGACACACTCACACACGGAGACGCAGGCAGACAGACGCGCCGCCGTCCCTAGAGCCCGCCGCCGTCCCGATCGCCAGCCGCCGCCGCCGTCGACACGCCCACGCGAAGAGAGCGAGCCGCGAGCGACCTACGAACGCACGCATGCACGTACCGCCATGACGTTGTCCACCTCGACGCCAAGCATCTCCGTCAGCTTCTGGCGCGCGCGCGTCTGGATCTGCTCCTTCCACTCGGCCGTCAGCGCCAGCGGGAACACGTACTCGGCCATCCTGCGGCTCCTTCGCGGCTGCCCGGGCGGCCAGAGAGCGAGCAGAGGACCTCGCGCGGCCTGCTTCCTTCCCTCCGTCAGTCGGCGCGCTTTCTCGAGTCCACAGGTCGCGGGGCTGTTTCCGGTTTCGGCGCACAGATCAGCGCACCGCAACGGACGCATTAGTTGGGAATAGTGACGATATCACTATAATGGGAGAATATAGCCGTAGCATGCGCAAAGGAGTCCCCAGGTGGCTTTTGCGCGCTGAACGTTCAGCTTGCCCAGCTGCTGTCCGCATCCTGCTGCTAAAGCAGTGCCCTTGGTTTGCTACCGCCACAGCGAAACCAAACAAAGCACTGACGTAGCGCAAGCGGACGGCGGACTTCAAGGTCCGGCCGCTACGGGCGACCAGATGGAGGACGTATTCATTCCCGTCATGCGCGGGAAACGATAGGAGCGCCGCGTCTCTCCCTCCTCTTGTTTGGCGGCTTTACGGCGGCGTCAAGGACGGGGGATACGAGAGATCCGGAGCTCTGTCCAGCAGCTCTGGAGCGTCGACGGGCTCCGTCGCCATTTCCAGACTCTGCGCGGTCGCCCCACAGCCATGGTCTTCGCTGCAGGCTTCGACGCAGGGGACGCGTGCGCGTACCCCGAGGACGCGTGGTTCCTGAGCGACCCGGGCAACTCGGGCTTCCCGAGCGACTTCATGCCGTGCCTGGACGGCGGCGTCCTGTACCCCAAGTGCGCCGGCTGCGCCTGCCGCCAGCTGCAGAGCGCCACGGCGACCAACGGCACGGCGCTCAGCTTCGTGCAGTGCGTCATTGAGGACGGCGGCGCGACCTGCAGCGCCACGACCTGCGGCGATGGGTCCGGCAGTCAAGTGAACGAAGCGGCTCCCATGGCGACCACAGCCGCACCAGCGACCACAGCTCCCGCGGCGACCACAGCCGCGCCTGCAGCGACCACAGCCGCGCCTGTAGCGACCACAGCGACGCCTATAGCAACCACCGCCGCGCCTACAGCGACCACAGAGACGCCGTTGGGGACGGTGGCTGCGGCTGGGGCCAGTGCGAGCGGGAGCGGCGGCTCGGACGCGACGAAGACGCCGGTCTCGTCGACCTCGGCGCCTTCTACCAGCGCGTCGGACTCGTACAACGACTGGAGCGACAGCTCGGAGAAAGGGCTGAGCGTCTCGAACGGAAGCGCGTCCTCGTCCTCGTCGCACTCGGTGCTCGTAGCCGTTCTGATCGGCGTGGTCCTACTCGTCGGCGTCCTCCTGTGTTTGTGGATCTGCTCGTCCCGCAAGAAGCGCGCCGAGCGAGAGGGCAAGGCGTTCGGCGGCGCCGCAACAGCCACAGCGCAGCGCACGACGGCGTTCGGACACCAACAGCCAGTCGTGTTCCCTCCCAGGAACTCGCACGTCACGACGCGGACGACGAGGTCCAACTCGCGTACGACCGCCAGGTCGACGCTCAAGTCGACGCCGCAGTCGCTGCCGGTCATAGTGCCGAGCCAGTCGAGCAGCAGCAACGGGGGTAGCCAGGTGTCGGGCGACTCGCGGTCGTCTGGAGGCTCCGTCTTCTCCGCATCGGTGACCAACAACGGCGCTGCCGCCTTCACTTTCAACTCGAACCGCCAGCAGCGGTCGCTCGCTCCCAAGCCGAAGAACGGGAAGGCGCCACGCCGAGCGCCGACCATGGGGCAGTTCGAGATTGCCGAGACCAAGTGGTCCGTCTACTCGGACGAGCAAGACCGCTCCACGGTCGGCCGCGGCATGTCGTCCATGATCTCGGACTTCAGCGACATCGACGTGCGCTCGACGCAGTACGACGGCCGCTCCACGACTGCCTCGGGCATGTCCTTCTTCTCGGACGACTCGGAGTTCGACCGCGAGGCGACCGAGAGCGAGCGCCGTCGGGAGCGCGAGTTCTAAGCGGTCGGTCGCCCCAGTCGAGTCGATGCGTAGCCGTATCGTGTCCCTTGGTGTCCATGCCTCGGCGTGCGGACTGTTGCTATAATTTTATCAAGTCTTGATGCGCTTGGACTCTTTCAGGTCTCGATGATCCATGAAGTCCAGAGCTGTGGCCAACGACGCCCGCGTCCAGTACGGAGCGGGAGGTGACGCCGTCTTGACGGACGCTAACTCACGCACGCGCTCGGGTCTCATTGAGCGCCACGAGCTCGCCACTTCCCCAGCCACAACCGGCGGCGACAGGCGCATCTGGGTGAGCTCGCCACGCTATCGAGCGGCGAAAGACGCATCGCTGTTGGCTGGACGAGCTCGGGGCGGCGAGCTCGGGGCGACAAGCTCGCGGCTGCGGTGCTGGACGCAACCAGCGTTGCTCGCCGGCGGCGCTCGTAACCCCAGTCGCTCGCCACCGACGCGCCAGATGGAGGCGGCGCCTGGGCAGCTCCACTCGCCACAAACGCCCACCACAATTCAGTGTACCTCTCGAGCACCACGACACCAAAGCACTTATATGTGTTACAATCAGAGCCGAGGTGGGTTCGGAACGCCCCGAAATGCTCAGCTCCAAGCTGTCAGGCGGCGCGCTTCGATGGAAGCAGCCTGGCTCCACGCGCGGCACGCCCACACACGCTGTGCCGGTCACGTGGCGGCTTCAATTCCTCGCGGCTGTGGCGCCTGAGGCGCTCGCTTGCGCGCCGACCCACCCATTTTGAGATTCCCGGACGGGGGGAGACCGCCATGGACCTGTGCGCCACACCCTCGGCGCAGCTCTACTACTCACAGCCAGCGAGCGCCAGCTTCCCGATCGGGTACGCGTCCTGCGTCGACTCGGCCACGGGCGAGCCGCTGGCCTCCTGCCTGGCAGCCGCCAGTCCGTGCCGGTTCCGCGCCTATGAGACCGACGCGAGCGGCTCGAGCGCGTCCTTCGTCGTCTGCGTCGCCTACAACTCGACCAGCCAATGCGACCGGGAGTTCATGACGGACTGCGGCGTCGCGGCTGCCCTCGGTCGCGATGACAGCTCATCGGCAGGAGACTCCGCCTCGAGCATCGCATTGAGACACACGTCGTCCTCTATCGGACCGGTCGAAAGCGACAGCAGCAGCAGCTCGAGCGCCACCGCATCGACCAAAGGGGTCACAGTGGACGCGCCGATGCTGGTCGCCATCATCGCCGGCTCGATCATCGTGCTTGGCTCCATCTTCTTCATGACGTTCGTCGTTCGCAACCTAAGACCGGGCGCGAGGGCGTCCAGCGGACGCAAGAGCGACAGCGACACGGACTTCGTCGAGGCGGCGTCCTCCGCCGGCGGCGACGACCTCTCCCCGCAGCACGAACTGTCCACCATCGTTCTGCCCATGCGGCCGACGCTGACGCTGGGAAGTCCGAGGAGAGCGTCGTCGACTTCGGTTCGCCTGCCATCGACACCGCAGACGTATGCGATGGACGAGACGCCCGTCATCCGGTTCCCATCCCAGGCGAGCTTCTTCCGCGGCGGGTCCTCCGTCATGACCGGTCGGTCCGTGTTCTCCGCGTCGGTGCTCGACCAGGGTGGCGCCGCCGTGTACGCGCAGCGGCAGCTGTCGAGTCTGTTCCGACCGCGCGCGAGTCGGTCCAGCAGCGCGAGCGTCGTCCAGCCGATCCACTCGCGCACCACCGCCGCCTCCATCCGCATCACGAGTCCGCCGCAGTCGCTGACTGGCCACTCCCAGCCTCTCTACAGCTGGGAAACGCCAGTGGCGGCAGCTAGCGACTCCAGCGACCAGATGCCCAGCTTCCGTCCTGCTCGGGGCAGAGCGGAGTCGGACACGAACTGGTCGATCGGCCCCGGGACAATGATCGAGGACAGACTGAGCGACTTCTCTGTGTCTGACCAACCGACGGGGCTTGCGTCGCGGCTGTCAGTGGCGCTTGAGGCGATGCCGCCGCCCGAACTGCCCAGCTCGCTCGACGACGTCGAGGCTCTGGCCCGCAGTGCGGACTCGGACAACTTCTTCAACTCGGGCTGCTCGCTCTTTTCCAACGACTCGGACTACTATGACGAGACGATTCGCGACCAGAGCACCGCCTTGTACATGGTCGACGGCGACGACAGCGACGACGACGAGAGGGAGATCGAATTCTAGCAAGCCGCCGCGGGAATGAACCGCGGCTGCCACCTGTACACTAGCATCACGAACCAGTACAATGACAGACTTCACGCCTTAGCAGTTGCAGTGTCCGCTCCACATTACGAATCCACGCCATCAACTCAGGAGCGTCACCGGGTCGCAGCATCTTTCTCACCCGCGCTGTCTTGGCGCTTGATGAGCCACTTGGGCAGCGCCCGCGTGGCAGCCAGCTCCCAGGCGGTGGCCGCTACGAACTGCGCCAGGAAGAGCCCAAAGAGCTTCCAGCGGAACGCCATGGGCAGCGCCATGACCTGGAAGTGGTCATCAAGGCGGCCCGAGTTGTCCATGAGGAACCAGACGTTGATCGCCAGCACGACGGTGACCAGCGCTGAGAAGGCGCGGTTCGTGTACACTGGCAGCCGAAACGGGTCCTTGAGGTTGAAGGCGACCGCGACGATGATGTAGCTCAGGTGCGCGAACAGCCACGTCAGCGTGTCCTCGTAGCAGAACTCAACCTCCTCCGGGTCGTTCTCGTACTTGTCGTAGACCGCGCAGTTGGGCGTCACGCTCCTGTCGTTCTCCGCAAAGTACGCCAAGCCGTCTTCGATCGAGCAGTACCAACTGTCCTGGTGCGCCATGAGCGCGAATGCGCTCGCGAAAAACGCGGCGTAGATGGCGATCTGCCCGAAGATGGAGGCGACGACGGTCAGCGAGAAGAGCGTGCGTGGCGGCTTCTCTCGCGTCAGCGTCTTGGATGCTCCGGTGTACAGCATGGTCATCGCGAGACCAAGAACGATCGCCAAGTCGTCCCACAGGTACTGGTTGTTGGATAGCTGGATGTCCGTGTCCGCCCAGGTGCCAAACTGGTTAAGCACGCTAGCCATGCCGAGCTGGATCACGGGGTACAGCACCATAAATTTGAACCCCAGGAAGGAGGTCGTGAGCGCGCATCGGCCCTCGCGGATCAGCACCGGTATGTCCAGGATCGCCTTGGCTTTGCTGGTGAACGGAGCGACGATCGACGCCTCCGCGCTCGACAGCGCAAGACCGACGTGTGCGGCTTTGAGCGCGCCGCAATCGTTCGTGCCGTCGCCGCACATGCCGACGACAAGGCCCAG